>JAOUZG010011622.1:489683-501836 GCA_026289955.1 Argiope argentata | reverse complement strand
AACATTTAATTTAATCGTTTTTTTCAACAATTTATTTCGCAAAAAAAATAATAATAAAATTTTATCTTCTCGAGGATCTCAAAAAAAAATCAGCTTTTACTAAAATGTTGCCATCACATTTTCAGAAGTTCTGATTTAAAAAAAGTTAATTACTACCAAAATTAAAACAGAAAAATACAATTTTCATCACGTGATAATATGAAATGAATTAAATAGGAAATGTGATATTTTTTAAACAATAAATGCATGTGAAAATCGTTTGCAATATGAAATTTAATAATTCAATTAAAGAATTAAAATAAATAAAAATATATTACAAAACTGCGACAATTAAAACTGAAAAAGAATTTTTAGAAAAGCACCAAACGATAATCTTCTAAGAGCGAGATTAATTATTTAAAAGCAAGAGATCTTAAACGAACTTTTAAAATGACGTCATTTCAAAGAAACGAAGAACAAAAAGCAATGTGAAGAAGATATTTTGTGCAAATCAAAGAATTCACCTTCGTAATTTTTGTATTTTTTCTCCGCATTTTAATGAATCATGCGAAATAAAAACGCATCTTTTTTCAAACAAGCATACGTAATAATTAACAATGCAAAATTTGTAAAAGCATATAAAACTATTTTTACCCACATATTTCAGAGACATCAAAACTTTCTACCAAACAATATTGTGTTCCCTCACGAGAAAAAATAAATCAAATATCATTCCAAATTAAACATATAAAAATGTCATTTTACAAATATGAATCTATAAGACCAAAGGAATTTAAACCATAATTTTTTGAAATGTATTTATAAACCTAAAAAAAATATTATTGAGAGCATTTATATACATCTAAAAATAAAATTAAAAACTGAAGGTTTCAATTAACCTGTGAAATTTTTGCTGAATAATTCCTTGAGATCTTGTAAATTATAAAAAAAAATTATAATGTTTCAATTTCTGTATTGAACATAAATATTCAATTTCGGACTATTCTGCTTTCAGTTCTTAGTTTTATTTAAAGACATGCTTAGATTGAGTAAAGAGGTCGTTGTATTAATTGAAGTTTCATCATTTTCAATTTAATTTAAAATTCAATTTTACGTGCACTGATAGAAAATCAGAGAGAGATGCGGACTTCAAAGATAGGACTGTTTAAGGCCTACATAATAGTATAAGTGAGTTATATGACTATCGAAATTTGAAGCTTAAAAGTTTTTTGCTAAAAAATTTATTATGAGACCAAGTTATATATAAAAATGATTTAATCCTTTAGTCGGCATTAATATTGGCGAACCGACTGGTCGCCAAAGGCGGCTAGTAATAAATATTTAATAAATATTAATAAATATTTAATAATCAGATAATATTTAAAGTGTTTTTTATAAAACAGCTTAATAAATTACAGCTGAGTTTTTCGTTTCAACTTCCATTGATTCATTTTGCCTGACCCCATCAGAAATTTTTATTTTTAATTTATGTTTTTGTTTACCTCCTGACTATTTATATGCTGCTCTTCATTTGAATTTAATTCGATGAATATTCTACTGAGAAAATATTTTAAATGTCTTGTAAAAAAGCATGTCTTTTTTCTAACTTTATCATATTTTTTTTCAATAATTCATATGAAAACATTTCTTTAATCAAATCTTAAAATTCGCATTAAAATTAAACGTTGATTTGTAAGTGTAGCAATTATAATACTACAATTTTTAGTATTCCCTTTTTTTCTATTAAGTCATTATTTACCGAATTTAGTGTTATTTTCTAATTTATTTTGTTTGATAATATATATATATAGTGCTTCCTTTATGTAATAATTTATAATATTTTTTACTTTGTTTGATTGTTATTTTGTATATTTTTTATATAGTATTACATCTCATTATATTTCAATTGTACATTATTTCAAATTCATTTCTTTTATATTGTTTCGTGTTGTTTTAAGTATTGTTTTGTTTTTATTCCTTTTCTTTCGTTTTCGTATTCATTTGAATATTATTTTTTTATCTTATGTGTATTGCTTGTCTTTGTGTATTTTGCTATTTTGTATGATCTAGTGTTCTCGTGTGTTTAGTCCATGTAATATTTTAAATTATTTAGTATTCCTTTGCAAATAATTTGTCTTGAGAATTTTGAGTCTCTTTTCTATCATATTGTATCCTGTTTTTGCCCCTAAGAGGGCTATGTTACATTATTTGGCGATTTTTCGCTTAAGTCTGGCTAAGTGAAAAGTGCTGTAATTTACATAAATATGACGATCTTGCTTAAAGATAGAAATTTTAGCCTTAATTCGTAATCAATTTCCTCTTACCCATGAATTATCAAAGAATTTTGTTATTTTAAAAGTGAATCTGAATTCCCGGATATGGATTGTTTATCTTTAAAAATTCAGAAAGAACTTTACTTTCTAGACTACTTTATTTAATTAGGCAGCTAACCCTTTGCAGTCCGAAAAATAATTCGATGCCAAATAATCCACCTAATACAAAGATTTGTTTATTTCTAGGAAAATAAATATATATAATTATTTTCATTCGAATTTCTTTGGAAAATCAAACTACATCTTAACCATTATGTAGGCGTTTTTAACAATTAAATTTGAAAAATAAATAAATAAAACATCAAAATGATGCGCAGTTTTGAATGTAAAGTTACACTCGACAACAGACCGCAAAGGGTTAATAAGATAATTTTTTATACTTTTTAACGGTCATTTTTGTACAGAAATATTTTTTAAAGTTATTGCGGAAAAATTTCTAAATCAAAAATAATTATTATATATATATTTCTTATTCTAGATAATGAAGGCCGTCGTAATTATTTTCCTTCCAGTGATGGTGCTGACTGTTGTTCAAGCAGGTAAATGTTTGTCAACTAAATAGCTTTAATTAATTTATTTATTATAGATTTTTAAAAAATATCTTAAAACTTTGAAACAAATTGAATGAGTTGAATTTTTTCTAGGTTGTTTGAATTGATATTCATAATTTAATTATAGTTAATTTCATAATTTAGAACAAAAAAATTAAAAATTTCAAAAGTGGAGTGAACAACAACGAATTACATATTTAATTAGTTTTATATATTACGTTTGTAATATGGAATAAATTTCTACTTTATTTTTAATTAATAGACTGAATAAGGGTCCAATGTTATTTAAACTAATTGCGCCAATTATAAATCGTTATACTTCGTTTATTAATAATGATTCATAGTCCGAACACAACATTTAGTTCAATTGCATTAACGTCCCGTTGTAAAGCAACACTAGAGCTATTTGGGGATGGACCTGGTAATGTTGAACCGCGGACAAAAGACGAGAACGACACCTGAGCTGGCACCCCCTTTTCCACACCAGCGGGAGGACGTTTGGCCCTGACGAATTTAATGTGCAACAGATCCCTTGACACGACGATTCTTCAGTAGAATCGAGTTTCGAACCTGTTCGAATTATAATTGGATTCCCAGGAGACACCAAATTAACATAAAGATTCTTATATCCAATTGTGATATCCCCATTATTTTGATAACAACCTGTACTTTTGAATGTGAAAAAGCAAAAGTAGTAACACATGATATCACAGCCATTTGCAGTAAACTCAACTATTCTGTTTTACATAAGAGCTCAGCTGTAATGATACGCCTAACATTAGGAGCGATATCGTTAATTAAACCACGCCACTTGATATTTTTCTTTGTGTGTTTTAAAGATGTTATATCAAAAACAAACAAAAAATCTTTGCTTTCAGGTTTATACAATGTACAAGTAAGGAATAGGGTTTTATTTGCCAACGTCCTGACACAGAGGTAGCGCTTCTTCATCATGATCTGGGCGATCTGGGTTCAAGTCCCAATTCGTTCATGGTAGTATTTCTGTGATCTATCAAGGAGGTAGTATTCTGTGATCTATCAAGGTTTCTGTGATCTATCAAAGGGGCTGTGCAAGCGAATATGACGCATGAAATAGCTAAGTGGTACTCTTGGAACTAGTTGGCACTACTGAAAATTAAGAGATGTTTAATCGTCTTAAATCACTGAGAGATTTGTCAGTGAGCTTGTAAAATATCATAAGTAACAGCAACAATAAAAGTATTTTATTTGTCTAATTGAACTAATGAGTCTTTATTCCTGTCCGCTGACTGCTAATTTCATTAATCATCTTATTCAATTCATCCAGTTGTGATGAATATAGGATTCACAATAAGGTAAATAAGCATAACATCTCGATAGAAAGAAAGATCTCTGTAGAGAAACATCTAATCTTATCTTTTTGAAAGCATGAGAAGTCATCTTTTAGCCAAAACGTCCATATTTAGTTCCATCGCCATCCTGTTTTAAAGTAACACTTAGGCTATTTTAGAACGGATTTCGTAACTTTGAACTATGGTGAGATAACCAGAACGGCACCTGAGACGGCACGCTCTCCCCTCTCAAAATTTCTGCTCCAAGAACCTTTGGCTCTAATAGATTTAACCTTAATCAGATCTGCTTATACAGCAATTCTTCGATGCAATCGGATTTCAAACCCAGTCCGGTCCCAAAGCCGTGACTTGACCGCCAAGCCCCCGAATTCTTCTTGGTAAGAGCTGTTTGAGTTTTCCACCAACCAGCAAATCGAAGGTTAACACGTACGCTATCATAGTTGAAGCCGGTGATTAAGATCAGGAAGGCCTCTATGCTTTCTGTTAAATGTAATAGAAAAGGGGTAATTTATTTAGATAGTAATTACTGAACTTATTTGGAAATAGGTGAAAGAATATCAAGCAAGTCACACGGCAGCCAGCCTCAAGGCCATTTACTTATTCCTGACTTCCCATCCTCGTACTTAAGTTTTCTGTTTGGAAGGAACAAGGGGATATTGGATTATTTTCCAAAGGAAATTGATCATAGAATTCAAGTGATTGAATGACTCAAAACCATTCACTAATATATTATTTTAACCCTTTGCATTCCGAAAAATAATTAGTTGCAAAATTATTCACCTAATACAAAGATTTGTTCATTGCTAAGAAAAATAAATATACATAATTCTTTTATATAATTTATAATATAAGTAAATTCTTTGTAATATAAGTAAACACTATTTCTATAATGAACAAAATTCAGTGCACAAATTTAATATCTATATTATATTATAGATATCTATCAAACACAACAACGAGTTTATCATGGACTTGTTAGTATTTTCGGTAGCATTTGAATGAAATAATCAAAAATTAAATAGGCCAAAATTAGATAGGTTCTGTGTTAAATTTTGGTTTCAGTTGTCAGGGGAAAATGCACCTAATAGACAAATTCGGTTTTCGAATACTATTAATCCTTTGAATTCTGAATAATAATTAGATGCAAAATTATTCACCTAATGCAAAATTTGTTTATTGCTATGAAATATATATATATATATAATTTTTTAAGTCGAATTTCTCTGGAAATATAATCTACATCTCTTAACCATTATGTAGGCATTTTTAACAATTAAGATTGAAAAATAAATAAATAAAGCGTCGAAATGACGCACAATCTTGAATGGTGAGTCAGGGGCACCATCAGAGTGCAAAGGGTTAACGATCACGTGATGAAAGCTTCCCAATCCATATACTATACCCCGGATGCAATTATTTACTTTTGTGTAGTGGTTATGTTATTCGGCGACAAACCCTAACTTTGCGAGTTCGGTCTCATCGGTCCTCGGTCCACAACATTCACTCATAATGGTGACCAATTCTCAACAGAATTCAAACTGAGTTTTCAGTTAGTACAAAATTGTTTGTAATAACTGATAAGTATCGATTTCAGTCGATAAGTATAGTTTTATTTTCCCTTACAGATTGGTGTCCGAGCCCCGAGCCGATAGTGTGTGTCCGAAGGGTGAACAAGTGCTGTCGAGACGCCGAATGCGGTGTGGGCAACTTATGTTGCAACGAAAGTTGCGGCAACATTTGTCGTCAGCCAGTCGACTATCCGACAAGGGGAAGAAAAGGGGAAATTTGTTGAGACATTCCTTTTGTTTCGGTGAAGAGAAAAACGATAATTTGCAATTTTCTCCTTTTCTTCAAAATGATTAATAGTATTTTTAATTCATTTTATATGTAAACAATATTGTTAATTTGATATAAAAATAACAGATATATTGCTTTTAATGTTAAAATAAATAATGTATTATCTTCAGTAAGAGGATTTAAAATGAAGAGATTACAAAGTATTTGCTGACACGTTCTTTTTCTTTTAGTTCACAGTGTTCACAATGTATAAGTATATAAAGTATAACAATGTATAAGTATATAAAGTATAACAATGTATAAGTATATAAAGTATAACAATGTATAAATATATAAAGTATAACAATGTATAAGTATATATCTTAAAGTATATAAACAATTCCTATACTTTAATCCACCGATAAATAATATTTTTGATTTCCTGCATAAGTAAACGCTATTTAGTTCTGTTTGAATTCCTTTTCTTATTTTTCCAATTTAAAAATTTTGCATTGTTAAAAACTTTAACTATATAGCAAGTGACACAAAGTGAAAGTCAATGAAATAAAGATAAAAAATTATAAGAAATCAATTTTTGAAGCATTCTACTAAATTATGTCAGGAATTTAAACTAATTTACATTCAATATTGAAAATATAAAAATACTTTAAAAATTGAGTTATGAAGTCATTTAAAAATGTATTATATATTTAAGAGTCGGATAACTCAATTTTAAGAATATTATCCTACTCTGCTCTAGATAGAACATAGTAAAGAGAACAACCATGCCCGAAACGAGACTCGAACCCGGGGCGCCCAGATGACGGGGAAGGCGCGCTACCCTTATGCCAGTGCACTCGCTTCTTAATTTATTGCAGAGATAAACAAATTTTTAAAGATATGTATTGAAAAGACACGTAAAGAAACTAATAGTTGAATTAATTAATCTTAAAAATATTTTTAAAAAATGAGCATTAGGAATTTAAAAGATGTAAACGATGAACCTTGAAGGAAAGAAAAGATATTTCAAAAATAACAGAAAATTTGTTTTATATTCGATAAAATTTATCTAACTAGAATATAGCTGAGTAAGGAAATTTGGAAAACACGACAAATAAATTGTTAGGCTTAAAGGTTTCGATCGACGCTATAAAATGAATACACCTTAATATGTCAAAGAAATTCATTGTATTACTGATGACTGTAAAAACACCAGAATAAGAAAAATCAAGTTTGTATTTCATATTAAGGATATAACCACATTTTAAAATAAATACAATATACGAAACTACGAAAAAATCATTATTTCAATCTATGTATAATAGTATTTTATTTAAAGTATCAATTTTATTTTTTATTGTAAGATTAGACCTGATAATACTGAAAGACGGAGCCAAATTTTTTAAGATCATATTGAAAATATGATAATAGAGATCACATTTTTATCATGTGAGAACACGATGTGGTTTTGGTTTGAAGTTTTTGAAGCCTCAAAATGCGTAGGCAAGAAATGGGCGCAAGTGATTTGAGACAACCATTTTTCGCTTTTAAGGTTAGTAAAAAATAATTCGAAAGGTTGTCACATTTTGCAATGTATCACCAACTAAATTCACAACTTGATTTCCAAATTATTGATTCTCTGAATTCTAACGAATCGTCTTAATTAATTCACGTCGTTCACCAGTTTAAATCGATTTGGAACAATCACGAAAATATCAGATTACTCATAAGTCAATATTTAAAAAAAAACTATGGAGGGTTTTTTTTTCTCCTCTCAAAATTTGTCGAGGTCCAAAACTTTGTTAGCCAGTCCGAAAAATTAAAATTGAAATTTTATACATTTTTCATTATATATACATATATTTAGAGAGAGAGAATGATCAAGACAGAGAGAGAAATCTCGTGATTGTTTCAAACCGGTTTAAACTGGTTAATAACTTAAAATAATTAAGACAAATAATGACTTAAAAATAATAAGGCTCTCGCATGATAACCTCAAATTTGTGATTGTGGATTTCATTTCTTTCCTTGCATGAAGCATACACGTAGGAAGTGTCATTATATTTTGAGGAATCTTCATACTTCAGACCTTCATGATTCAGAAAAAGGTATTTTTTGAATTATATCCATTCGTTTGTGAGCACTGTAACTCAAAAACACTTTGATCTAGATGGATGAAATTTGCTGTGTGATATTTATATATATAGATGATCTCTACTTTGACGCGTTCCCCAATTTCAACCATCTTGGAGTTTCTTAGGGTTCTTTTGTTGGACCTGTGGACGTGTCTGAAGTTCCCCGCAAATTGTCGGTAAAGAGTCCAGGCATCAAAGGACTCCAAGAAAGAAAAAAAGAGGTAAAATGGGGGAACGCGTGGCCCACCTGAAGATTCTCAGGTCGTTGGAATCAGGCTTTACAGGAAGCACTTTCTCACATCTCACTGATAGAAAAGAAGAATAACAACTATACCCGACGCGGGACTTGAACCCAGGGCGCCTAGATTATAGGGAATATGCACTGTCCTTTTGTCAGGATGTCGGCACAAATTTGGTATGAAAGCAATATACCAAATTTCATTCATTTAGTTCAAAACATTTTCAACATAACAGACATAACGCTAAGTATGTGTTTTTCGAAATCAGGAATGTCTAATATTCCAAGACACGAAAATATTTCAAATTAGATTTTTTTGACAAGTAAAATAATTTCTCTACTCTTCATACACGAGAAAAGGTAAAAAACGACATCAAATGACATTTGTTATTTTATTAATTTTATTATGAAACTAGAAGTGATATATAGAAAGCATTAAGCCAAATTGGGATTAGAAACATAACCGGACATTAAGATTAAAAATATTTTTAAATATTCACCAGTAAGTACGTAACATTTTTAAAACTTATTACTCGTATTGTCTTGAACATAAAGCAAAATTAATTGAAGAATAAAAATAGTTTTTTTAATATAACTGAACAGCCGAGAAAGCTTTAATTATAACTCTTTATAGTTTCTAAAAACATCTTATCATATTGTTCTAAAGAGAAACAAAATGAAAAATACAAAAAATCACAACACAGAAGTAACTTAAAAAATTAAGTCGAAGTATGTTTAAATGAGAAATCTCAAATTATTTAAAAGTTTGCTGTATTAGTAGTTCCAGAAATCAAAATGGAATTTACATTAAGAGCAATAAATTACACATATTGAAAATAAGTAAAAGAATACCTTGAATATGAGAACCACTTTATAAACTTGTCTTTTTCCCCCAAAAATCTTTCTTAGTCGGAATTCAAAAGGCGCTGTTAAAAAACCTTCAATCGTCAGAAAGAAGTGATAAGCACTTATGTATTGAAAAAACCTACAGTTCAATCGTTATCGTAATTGAGCGATTCCTTTGATACAATCATACCCATGCATCTAATTATCGTAATTATCCTTTATACTGTACTTTTTTCAAGTCATCATGTGTTGTAGGTGGTGAGTATGGGTTCGTGAGGTTCACAAAGGGTTAGAACAGCAGACAACATAATATTGGTCATTTTATTCAGTGCTTTTAAAAAACGCTCTAGTGGCAGTGAGCAGGTATGCATTCTTACCATTTAGAATTACGATAACGATTAAACGCAAAGTAATTGTTGTCGTTATCTATTTACGTTTTGCGATAATTTTTCAGGTCACCTACAACACATGGTGTTTGTTAAATGTGGTTAAGTGTATTTACTTGAAGTCCATAAAAAATTAGGACTACGCAGTGTTGGATATTTTATTCGAAATAAAATTGATACGTATTTGAATCATTTGTTCATTTTGAAGTGAATCAGAACAATTTTGATAAGAAAAAAGTTAATCATTTCTTAGTTATGCTCAACTACCATGTGAACTATTTTTATTTTTTGAAGAACTTTTTACGTTACTGTATGCACTACTAAATAATGAGAATTTTGCGGTGCAGAATTGGCGTTTTTGTTGCACTCATTTAAGAGTTTACTGATTCCCTGAAATTTAGATTGGTGTTACAGTCTAGAAAATGAGCGAAAATTATTTCCTTTCTTTTTTATAAATATATTCATTTTCTGTAAGCACAGTTGTGTTATGTTATTAGATGTCTTAGAAAGAGCCCTTACCGTGAGTTTAAATAACCTATAAAGAAATACGTCTGCTTTCTGGCACTAAGGTAGCGCGTCTTTCTCGTGTTCTGGAAGTCCCGGTTCGGGCATGGTCGTTCTTATGTGTGCTATCTGAGGTGTGTGACTGTTGCCCCCCCCTGTGAAAAGGGGCTAATAAAGCGAATGGGATTAGTGTGTAACTTAAGTCGTACTCTTGCCCTTAGTTGACGTTTTTTGAAACGAGAGACGTGTATCCTCATCTTAAAATCTGTTGATGTATCATTGAGGCTTATCCATGGTAACTGCCATAAGTAACAACAATTCCCCGAAGAAATTTTTACATAACTGCGCGTATGAAGTATTGAGAAGCCAATGATGTAGAATTGGTGTTTTTGCGCAATCCGTTCAAGAAGTTACTAATATTTGGAAATTCTATTACGTTCTAAGATCTCGGGGAAAAAATTTCAGTTATACCTTTCCGATCACTCATCTCTGTCCAGAAACCATTGATAGAATAACGCACAAAATAATCACAATTATTGCCATAGTTTTCACTACAATATATTTGATCTTTATAAAGGCATTCGTCGTTGTAAAATCACTCATGATGTGCATGTTTTCATTGGACTGTCAGGACAATTTCCGGTGGAAGAAAAAAGTGGAAAAACTTCTGTCAATATATATTTTAATCTCAAAGCTCTTCAATATTTCAGGTTCTTCAACTGTTACACTAGAGAGATAACAAACTAAATTTATGTTGATATTGTTACGGATTTACTTTTCCGTCGGGGATCTTCTGGATTTGTTAAACTATGAAATAAACAGTCCGTTAGCGACTTTTATTAACACGAAATGATAAATATACAGCCAAGACGAAAACAGGAAACACACATCAGCACACTACAAAGAACGAAAAGACAGAATCCAGGAGGAGAGAGGATCCTTGGAACTCCATTCTACGGTTTCCCCAAACGGCCGAAGTTCTCCCTTGTCCCCTAGCTTTAACTTCCAATTTACTACCACACAACTGGCTACTTGGCTCACAACTCAGTTCGGCAATCGTTTGAGCTTCACACAGCCCTGGACTGTTCCGCCGTTAATTCGTTATCCTCTAGATGAAAGTAGTAGGTTTGAGAACGCGCAGATGATCCGTAGAAAGCATGATTTATAAAGATGCCATTCATAAAAGTAGAAATGATTGAATTAATGTCTTATAGATGCATGAATCTGAATGCATTCATAATGCGAGCAATAGCCATAGAGATATCAGAGATGAGCCATTAGAGATACTACAAATGTTGCGTTGCAACAGGGCGTTGGCAACAGGGACTCAAATTGTGCAGCTCAAATACATTCTACTTGTGACGTTGGCAACAGGAGCTAATATACACTATCATTATTTAAAATAAATGTCGGATGGAACATTGTCAATGCTATCATTTCTATTCGATTTTGCTGTAGTTCAAGCTGTGTATTTGGTCGATCACAGATTTGTATCCCATGTTACTTCACCAAGTAGGGTCATTAATTAAATTTAGGGTTATTAATTAATGAAATTGCGTGTTTATTCACCATTGCCAAATTACCATGATTGCAATCATGCATGAACACTGATTGCTTCCAATAATCTTTCTCTCTCTGTGTGTGCGGTATGTATGAGTATGATACATGTTTTTGGTAAGGGAATATTTATGGTATGTGTGTGTGCGCGAGATGTGTGTGTATGGTATGTAAGTATTTATGGTATGTATATGTGTGCGATATGTATATGTGTGCGATATATGTGTATGTGTGCGATATATGTGTATGGCATGTGATACTTTATGGTATGTGTGTTTGTGTATGATATATATGTGTATGTATGGCATGTGTGTTTGTGTATGATATGTATGCGCATGTATGGTATGTGTGTTTGTGTATGATATGCATGTGTATGTATGGTATGTGTGCTTGTGTATGATATGCATGTGTATGTATGGTATGTTTGTATATGTATGTGTTTATGCATGAGCACTGATTACTTCCAATAGTCTCTCTCTCTCTCTCTCTCTCTCTCTCTCTCTCTCTCTCTCTCTCT
>JAOUZG010011622.1:471291-489673 GCA_026289955.1 Argiope argentata | reverse complement strand
GTGTGTGTGTGTGTGTGTGTGTGTGTGTGTGTGTGTGTGTGTGTGTTGGCACTCTAAAAGCCTAACCATTTACCCAACATCTACCAAATTGGCACCTATGTACTTAGGAAATATGCACCTCCAAGTGATATTTTTGAAACTTTTATCTATGGACATTAAATCTGAATTTTAGTTATGGAAGTTATCAATAGACAGTGAATTTTATAAAAAGAAGTTTATTCGATGAAGTTTGTGTCACATCACACTCTGTTCTTGATGCAAGAAGTCCAATAGAAAAAAGAGTTATGTTTCTTTTGCTACATTGGTGTAAAGGATCACTAGTTCACAGAAATGTTCTTCGGAGTTTCTGTAAGTTCGTCAGGTTCCACCGAAGATGATTTGACCGTATTTTTTGGAGAACGAGGAATAACCCTCCGACCATTTGTAGGGTAATACACGGAATTACGACAAATATTTCCGCAATTTTCGTGGCAACACAACTTACCGTCATCGCATTCGGCATCACTAAAACACTTGTGAAGCGCATGGCGGCATACTACCAAAGGCCTTTCGGGACAATTTCCTGTCAAAATAAAATGGAAAGACTTTTATTATTGTAATTCAATTGTTAAATATTCGAATACCTAAAAGATATTTTAATTACTCTTCTTCAAATTTAAAGTCAATTTATCTAAAAATAAATTAAAGAGTGAAGTACTTATAACAATTATATACTTTTAAAAAATACTTTTTTAGGAATTACTGAAGAAGCTTACATCCGAACAAGCATGAGATAAAAAAAATATTTACAGTCAAAGTTCAATCGACTAAAAAATTCATCTTTTAAAAATACTTTATTTAGTTCATTTTTTTATTCCCTAAAAATCATTTTTAATAACTTCATTTTATTGCTATTTTGAGATAAATAAATTTCACTAGAACAAGGATAAAAATTTATATAGAAATACTACAAGAGAGTTCAATTATTTTGAACCTTAATTGTTTGTGGTGGTTGTTAAAATTGATTTGACAAAATTTGTGAAAATTCTTAATCTTCATAAAATTGTCCGCGATTCATGCAATATTTTTATTTAATAAAATATATAAAATTTCTTTAAATTTACAAAATAGTCTATGATAAATATTCCTTATTCATTATATTGATTGAAAATAAAAGATTATATATATATAAAGAGAGAGAGAGAGAGAAATGCAATGCAATGCAATTAAAAATACTATAAACTTTTGCTGATATTTCTGTTCAAAAACTGACCTTTGCTTTGCTTTAAAATTCATTTAGGAATAATTTTTCGTAATGTCAATTTTCAGATAAATCGAATTATTACTATGCTTACTACGCAACTTGTCTCTTTTTGCTAAGTTTCTGAACGTTTGTTTGATGAAATTCTGTTATTATAAACAGAGAGTTTGACTTATTTTCTTAAGAATACTAAAGTATTCACATTTTATTCGATTTTCATTTATTTTTCTGCGTTCATAATTACAAGAAATTGTATTTTAGAATATCGTCATATTTTCAAATATATTTTCTTGCCCTTTATCTTTTCATATTATTTTTTTCATATAATTTAATCCCCTTTTTTAAAATATAAACAAAATTCTGCATTTTTTTGGTGATCAACACTAATTTAAGGAACTTCCAATAAAGCTAGACGCTGTCTACAAATGTTGGCAACGGGGCGTAAATATTTTAGTAGAAACAAAAGGGTTCTGAAAGGCTTTACTTTTATCACGCTTAGCAGTTTTGATACTTCCTACTATTGAAAGCTTTTATTAACATTAATAATACTCGTAAATTTTGTACACTTCTAAGTTTTTATTTAAAATGCACAATTTTATTCTTATTTAATATTTAATTGTTATTATTGATTACTTTATAGTACTGATTAAATTTTGATTTTACCTTTTTGCTTGTTTGATCATGAATTTTTAGAACCTTTAATTGGAAATTTTTTAGAAAATTTTGATTCCATTTTTACATAATATTTCTGATATTATATTGCAAATAAATAAATTAGAACATAAAACAATTAAGATATCTTTTAATTATAATATTCAGCCATATTGAATAAAATTTTGTTTTTAAAATTATATTTTTATCGTTTATTAGGCTTATTTTTTTATTTCAAAATATATATTGTTGGTAACCTACATTTCCAAAGCATCGATTTATAGTTATAAGTAAAAATCAACACAGAACACAGAAAATTTTACTATCATATTAAAACAATAAAATAGGTTATTGAATGACAAACTTCATGCATTGAGAGGAATCGAGTGTTTGACAAAAAGAATCCTCTCAATACTTAAGGTACAGGGTGATTCAAAAGTCTATTAAGATATGAAAATCGGATAATTTACGAAATGAAGTACACAGAGAGGTAAAAATTGGAACATACACTTGAAATGACATGAGATTTTATTGAAAAAAAAGGCAAAAAGTAGTTAATAGATGGTTCTTTATTTGATAACAAAAGCAATGATTAGCATAACAATTATTTTTTAGAAAAAACAGTGCTTTTTATAGAAAATTCTCAGCATGTCGAACATCATTCGCCAGCAATATCTGTAGTGGAGGAATAATGCTGTGAGCAGAGCTGTATAGCATATCTGTAGATGTGGGGGGATTTCACCGGGTTTTGACTTATCGCCTCCCTCAGGAGATCCAACGATATCTGTAGATAACTTCAGAACTTATGTAATGACTATGCTCTGCAGTTGTGATACTTGACAGATCCTCGGTGTGTGAAATGGGTATCGTCAGATCACAACACGTTACAAACACAATCGTCATCTTCTCCCAATTTTTGAATTTTTTTTATCATGGCAGAACATGATATTGTTTTAGAAATGAGGTTTTGTGGCGTCAACAAAAACCCGTAGGCGAAAAATTAAAATTTTATTATATGCGCGAGCATCTCAAAAAATCAGCTTTTAATAATGCGTCGCCATCGAATTTACAAAATCTCCGATTTAAAAAAAATTAGTTAATGATTACAGCCAATAAAACCTTGAAAAATGTCATTTTGAGCACGCGATTGTATGAAATGAAATAAATAGGAAATGTGATATTTTTTTAACAATAAGTGCGAGACAAAGTGCTTTGGATCGTTTGCTATACTAAAGTGGCTCATTCAATGAAACAATGAAAACGAATAAAAATATAATTTAACTCGCCCGAGCACGCGGTGCTTGGCCGTTCAAGAAATGATGTTCTGACATGATACATTGAAATATGCAAAGCAGATTTCATTTTATTCTTTTTATTTCTTGTTGTTTCAATAAAACCTCGTGTCATTTCAAACACGTGTGTCAATTAATTGTATTATCTCGAGAATCATTGAATCATCCAATATAAAGAAAGCACGTCCATCTAAATTAAACTTTTCACATAAGGCTGAAATTTTGATAAAAAAATTTCCAGTTATTGCATTTAAAAATTTTAATTAAACGAAAAACATCCAAACCAAAGTCTGTACTCACTTATACCACACGTCTGTTCGTCTGAGCCGTCATCACAATCTTTATTTTCGTCACATACGAGGTGTACGGAAATGCATTTGCTGTCGTTAAAGCACTTGAACTCAGTCAAAGGGTTGCAGAATACGCGTGATTGATCTGGATTTCCCGACGATCTTTGCACTGAAATGGATATGTATATATACATAATTTCACAGATGCATGGCGGAGAAGAAGAAATTTTGGGAATTTAATTTCAATTTATTTTACACTTGGAGGCATATTATGTACAGTAAAGAAGCGATAAGAGCTGCGTCATTCTACATCACGACTCAAAAGAGAAGGAAAATTGTGCCTTCAGTGATTTTACTAAAAGATCCCGATAGTAGGGATTTCTTTGCTACGTGTAAACTTAGGTAAGGGAATTTCGGGTATCTTCTAAAAATAGTGTGGATGTTAGAGGTTTTATTCCTCCATTATTGATGGGCAATCAGGGAGTCCACAATTTTGTTAAGCATGTGTTTGGAATAAGTAAATATAAAAAAATTACAATTGGATCAGGAAATAAGATAACATTGTATAAGGTAGTTAACATGGACTCATTAAAAAAATTAGAAAAATGATTATGATTTAAAATAAATTAAGAGATATCATTATATAAACACATATTTTGGACATATAAAACACATGATAAAGTAACTGAAGTGTTCACTCCCCCCCCAAACTTTTCTCGCATATTCTTTCCTAAAATTAAAATTGCATGAAATTGTAAAATTTGGACAAGGCTATAAACGGCGAGTGCTCAACCCTTTATTTACAGAATCCACACATGAGAATTTTTTGCTTTGCGGATAATAAAGAAAATAAAATATGCATTTTTGGTTGTCTTTTACATCAAAACGAAGGAAATCAAAATTCTATGCACAACTATAAATTTATTAATAAGAGAAGATATAAAATTTCATTTGTGTTTTCGAAAAGTAGCACTAACATGCAAGCGAATGTACATACTAACAGAGAGTCAATGCTTTAATAGGTTTGTTTTCAAATTTTACTAGGAACCTGCATTTTAAAAGCTAAAAATATTTACGAATTTCATTTTATTTTGTTCTTTGCGGTTTATAGTTATTGTGCTCTCTTACATCCGGAAGATAGACGTTTTCTTCGAAAATATTTCCCAATCGATAAAATTATGAGATACAGCAGAAACCATTATCGGTTTTCTATTAGAGACAGGAGTTAATGGGTAAGCAAATTGACTGAATAAGTTGAATGAAATAGACTCACCTCCACGGATTTCTCCAACTGTTATTGCAGATAAAACAGAAACTGTAGAAAGAAGGACTGTAATAATTGTATTTCCCTAGAAAAAGAAAAAAAGTTCTGACGTTTTAAAGTTGAAAAAAAGATTAAAAGGAAATCTGCTATGCATATTTTAATGTATCATGTAAGAACATCATTTCTGGAACGGCCAAGCACCACGGGCTCATGCTAGTTAAATTATCTTTTTTATTCATTTTAATCGCTTCATTGAATGAGTCACTTTAGTATTGCGAACGATCCAAAAAACTTTGTCTCGCATTGATTGTTTAAAAAAAATATCACATTTCCTATTTATTTCATTTCATATAATAGCGTGGTCAAAATGACACTTTTTCTAGGTTTTATTTGCTGTAGCCATTCCCTTATTTTTTTTTAATTCAGACCTTTTAAATGCAATGGCAACACGTTATTAAAGGCCTATTTTTTTAAACTCTAGTGCAGGTAATAAAAGTTTTATTTTTTGCCAACACACGCCACAAACCTTATTCTCAAATCAACAACACGTTCTGACATGATGATAAAATAAAATATAATTATATAGAAATGAATACAAAAAATTAAATTACAAGATGCGTTTTGTACCAAGTTTTAAGTCATATATGATGGCAAGGAAATATCTAAGTAGAAGATGGTGGGGAAATACCTAAATAATAGAGAATACTTTTGCCCCTTATATCGATTTTTCTTTTACACAACTGAAAAAATTTATAATTTATATTCTTTATCTTAGATGTAGGAATCCTGCTTTATTAACATTTATTGAATTGTAATTTACAATATCTATAAAAATAACATAAGGAAAGGCAATCTAAAAAGTCATAATTACATCTAAAGTAATTTATGGAACATGATAGTCTTGTACTTTGAATCATAACTTAGCACCTTGAATTTTGGAGAGGAGGTGTCGTCCTCGACATCTGACCGAAGTTCAAAATTATGAGGTCAGTCCCAGAATATCCCTACTGTTGCTTTCAAATGGGATATTAATGTAAGTAAACTAAACCAAAATAAAGTCTAACTGTAGTAGGGTAACTTCTAATTAGAAAGACAGTTCAGCATATTTAGATATTAAATGTTGTTGTTGTTACTTATGGCACTTGCAATGGACAAGCCCCCCGCTGATACAGCAGCAGATTTAAGCCGAAAGGAGCGTCTCTTGTTTTTGAAGTAGCGCCAAATAGGGCCAAGAGTACGACTTAGCTACACACTCGACACCTTTGCTTGCACAGCTCCTTATTACAGGGGGGGGCACAGTCACACATCTCACAGATAGCACACAGAAGAGCAACCATGCCATTACCGGAATTGGAACCCGAGAATCCCAGAACACGAGGAAGACGCGCTACCTCTGTGCCAGAGATCCGGCAGGTATTAAATGTAATGAACTATAAGTAGGTTACACGGTAGTCACCATATAAACATGGAAAAAGTGGATTGTCTAGAGCATTTTGTTTCCAAAAGAATTTCTTTCTTCTAAATGAGCTCTTCTTAATCATTCGAACCGTGATTGCCTGGCGGTACGGTTTTGGCTTCGGAACTTGAGGATTTCAGGTTCGAGACCCGATTCCACCGAAGGACCGTCGCACGAGGGGGTCTAATGCACGTTAAATCTGTCCGGGTCAGGTGGCCACCTCTAGTGTCGTCCTCGTTCTCTAACCATGGTTCAAAATTACGAAGTAGCCATAGTTTTGCTTTAAAATGGGTCGTTAAAGTAACTAAACTAAGCCTATTCGTATAAAATGACGTGTCTGACTCATGCATCGAATTACTAAATTTTAAATCTGCAATTAAGTTAAAATTGTATTAAGTTAAGTAGTTTGAAATGCAAAAATCACATCGCCAATATCTCAAATGTTCCTTGTATTGTTGTAAGGTTTCAAACAACAATAAACGCTCCAGATAGAATGTGTCATCTAATTAGGAAGAGAAATAAATTCATAAATTGAGGTTGTTCTCTTCGTATTCCTCTTTACAGAAGCTTCTGAGGGTAAGGACCCCTGAGCACTTGATACCAGAAGTCTAACTTTAAGTTCACACACGTCACAAACCCTTTTTACGTCGATTTCATTCATGCATTTCATTCATCCACAGATCGTAATTTAGATCTGGAACAGAGAACGATCACCTCTGACCCAGTACCATCTTTACCACGACTAATTTATCTTGCGCCAGCCATTACGCACACGGAGAGTCTTCGGCTAGCGGGTTCGAACTCGCAGTCCAAGGGATGCGAATTCAATGCCCTACGAACCATTCTATCCCGGTTCTATTATGTGCACCTCATAATGGCAAACACTATGAAAGAGAAAGATACAAGGAATTACCTGGAAAACTACATTTACAACGAGCTGCAATAAACTAATGTTTAGAACGTATAAGTAAAATGATCGAAGCTATTGGAAAAGTGCTCAGTCAAAAGTTATTCGATACGAGGAATAGAAATTCGATTAATATTTAACATTTTTTTTATTTCCAAAATTAAAAGAATTACGGGGAAATGAAAAAAAAAATCCTTCTTTTCATTAAATCACTTTTGAATCGGAAGAATCATCTACAACATCGATCGAGACATTGTCTCAGCTATATATCCCTTGCGGGTTTAAATACAATGTATAACTTCTTAAAATATGTATTTCAAATGAGAAATGGTTTGAAACCCTAATCACAACATGAGCTCTGAAATTTTCCTTCAGTTAATTTAAAACAATCCAATTGATGGCCATTCTATAATAAATTTATTTACAAATCATTTTGGCTTCAACGGTTTCCTAAAATTTGCCAGTGTGCCATTTTTTTATTAAATTTCGTTTAAAATATACTTAATTTCAGCATTTTAAGTGTCAATGAATTTTTTCAATTGCTTGTAGAATGATGAGATATAAATATAAAAGATACTAAATATTAATAAAAATAGTTGAAATCCCTTTTCTAGGAACATTATTTTATGTAAATTTTAAAAAACTATCTATTGTAACGGTTTTCTTAACAAGACTTCGGGAAAATGTTTCAAATTCTTTACCGTTCATGGTCTATTAAAACCCAAAACAGCCCACCATTCAAAAGTGTGTGTGTGTGTGTGATACTTTTGTTTGAAATTTAATAATTAGCTTGGAATATGTTATTAGAAATATAAGAATCTCGGACGAGTTCGTAAGTGACTATCTAGCTCAAAGGGGGTGGAAATAAGTAGTCATGTGGTTAAAATTTTCATTTCACCCTAACTTTCTTAATATTGGAGATAGAAAAATAACTCCAATTAGCCAAATTACCGCCTCATTATGACGAACAACCTTTCTATATAAAGTGTTTTGATGACTTGAATATCTTAGAAGTTAAGAGCTGAAAAGTGATTTTCAAGGCCTAATTTTGACTGTTTCTAACATCAATAATTTATGCCGCTAGATAGTAATTTAAAAGTAAAGCGATTTACCTTTGCCTTCTAAATTATGAAGCGGATTTTTTTGAGAAGAAAATGACATCATATTTAGTATAACAGATTTTCAAAAAGTAACTGTAGCAAATATATAAAATTTTTAAATAAAGAGAGAAAAGTAAAAAGAAATAACAAAATCCAATTACTTACCCGCATTTTGATGAGAAGCATAAAAAGTTGAAATACTAGTAAAGTTAGACTATTCTACGAATAAACTAAAGACGTAATGTTTCTTACTACTGTGTAACAGGATGTCTACTTCACGCATGCGCAAAGAGGCCCAATTTATAAATTAAAGCTTCACGTGAAGTCTGACCTGTTTTCGTGCCGGTTTCTTGCTTCGGACTTCATTGTTAATTTGCATTTCAATCGTGTTAGGAGCGACAGAATTCAAGAGCATTTTCTACGAAATGTTCTTCATTATATTCTTTTTAGAACAATTTTGTTTATTTAAAATATAACAACCGAAAGTATGAGAATGCCTGTTACAAAGTTATTTTTATTACTTTTGAGGAAGAGCTTCTATAGAGCTGGAATATTATTTATATTACATGACATTTAATTATCGATCTGGAATTTTTACCAATTATTACATTTAATCGAGCATTTACATAAATAAAATTCCAAAACTTTTGACCACGTATTATTTAATGAAAAAATGTTTTCCAAATAAAGGCTTTTTTACTTTATTTCTTATATAATTAAGTTACAGCATCATTTTACATCTCATTGTATAGATTCACTTAAATATTTACATCTCTTTCATGTAATTTTTTACTCATAGATTAATCATTTTTTTTATTTAAACACTAAGAAACTGGAATTTCAATATCAGTTACAGAAACATGTAAAGAGCTGAAAAATGATTATAGAATTATTTTCTACACGCTTGATGCATAAAAGAATTTTATTACGTATGTATGACTCATGGAGATAAGAGTATGATTGCATTCTTGCATGAAGCATGGAGGAAGCATCCGGATTACATCTATGAATTATCTATAGAGAGCCCTCATGAACTGCATTATCCAGCAAACTAAAAAACCTGGATAATGCACGTCATTAGGGCAAAAAGAGAAATTTATTCCTCATCTATTTAATTTATTATATCATTCTACACTTCACTGTATAGGGGTCATTATATACTTATAACCTTTTTAATGCGAATTTCTCCGTTTAGATTAATATTATTTTTATTTCAACGCTAAAAAAAACGGTGTTTCATTAGCAATTATAGGGACATTCTTATATCTGCACAACTTCCTTCACTTCACGATCCGAATGGAAACGTATCCTCTGTAATGATTCCTCAAGTGGCCCAAAGTTGTAGAAGTCCCAGGGTGACAAATCCGGACTGCACGGTGAGAGTTTCAACACTTTCCAACGGAATTTTTTAAGGTCGTCCGTGTTTCAGGGGAGACGTATGGAAAGGTATTGTCTTGGAGAAGGGTTTCTTAGCATGCGAAAAGACCTGTCCGTTTCTTTTTTATTGCTTTCTTGTAGCTTTGTCAGAAAAGTATTGTATTGAATTGATAGCGTTTTCCTGTGAAGCAGAAAATCAATCAAGAGTGGTCCATGATAACCCATTAATTAAAATCCGTTAAAGTGTTCCAATTTCAATCCATCCATGAGTAGCATGACTTTACTTTCGACCAATGGCTATTAAGAACAGTTTTTGCTGTTAAATGCCGTATGCAGTGCACACGCCTTACCGATCTTTACATCCCTGCTCGAAAGCGCTGTTACAGCTGCAATCCTTTTGACGCAATCACAAGTCAGCACTTTTCATTGTGGAACCCTTAGATCATATCGTAACTATTGTAAAGTAAAGTCATGTAAAGAGTTCTCTGTTACGATGAGTTTATTTCAGATAATGAAGTAAATTTTAGGATAGATCACTCGTGATAGTTTTTTTACTATGTCAGAATATGGTTTTGTTTTTCAGATGAGGTTTTTGGCGTCAACAAAAATCCGTAAGCGAAAAATTGATATTTGATTATCTGCACGAGCATCTCAAAATATCACCTTTTAATAACACGTTTCCATTGTATTTAAAAAAGTTCTTATTGAAAAAAATGAATTAATTGCTACAGCAAATAAAATCTAGAGAAATGTCATTTTGTGCACGTGATTATATGAAACGAAATAAATAGGAAATATGATATTTTTTTAAACAATAAATGCGAGACAAAGTCTTTTAAGATCGTTTGCAATACTAGAGTGACTCATTCAATGAAACAATGAAAATGATGAAAATATAATTTAGCTTGCACGAACACGTGGTGCTTGGCCGTTCAAGAAATGATGTTCTGACATGAGACATTGAAATAGGCATAGCAGAATTCAATTTAATCTTTTTTTTTCAGGTTTATTTTTTGCATGTTGGTCAAATAATGTCCTATAGCAATCAAATCTCTAATAAAACAAAAGAGAATGTCCATTTCTAAAAGTGTTGGTGGTTCACTGTGCAGACCGCTAATGAAAATTGGTAGAAATATGCTTTGTATTATAATAAATATTCATTTAAACGCGATTTTTTTACTTTGAAATTTTAATTAAAGTTTTCATCGATTTATATGTACTCGTACCTAAAATTACGTATAAAGGATTTCCCTGAAATTAAAATAAAAGATATTTCAGGATTATCAATTAGTTTCAAAATTAGAGAAAGAGAAAAATATGATTATTTTAAACTACTTATTGGCTGTTTTCTATCAAGCAAAATGAATAATGTACAGATTCCGAATACAAGATAGAAAATAAACATAGCGAGCCCGAATTGCAGAAGATTGGCAGAAGATTTCATGAATCAATAAACCAGATGGGAGAAATCGGTTTGAATCGGTTTGATCGTTTCATTTTCACATCTTTCGACTCAAGGTGATTTTCTGTTACAATATCTCAGGCGATGTGATTTAAACAAAAGAAAGTGAGTCTTTTAATGTGTGGGTTAAACTGCCAGGCAGCCAGAATACATGTAAAGTGGAAATGGGAAACACAGCTGGAATCAGTACTTAATTTGGGTTTAGCTTAGAAGAAAATTAATGCAGGAAAACTGTTTCAACGTGATATGATAATGACCAAAATCACTTTCACTCAGATTAAAAAAAATTTCGACATTCAAGTCTAATTATTTGAAACTCTATTACATAAATTGTGAAAGTACAACCGGAGATTTTGAGATCAAAAAAGTGTTTTTCCATCATCAAAAAGTTATATACACATTGGAGTGAAAAAGGCTTGTTTTATATTATAGAGGAGACTCTCTTACTGAAATGAACTAATTCTAAATAGCAAATTAAACTAACAGAAATGATTGACCTAAAACTTAGTTACATATTCTCTAAAGAATATAACTGCATATTATTAACATACGCCATTTACGAACAATGCTTTTAAAAAAACATCTGTTAGTATACGTCCTTTGGTTATTAATATCTGGAATCCGATCATTACACAAATATCAGAAAATCTGATATAGATGCTTTTTTTATTTTATTGCTTAAGTAGTATAGAGAAAATATAGTAGCCTTTCAAAATATTCGAACTCCAGATTTTTACGAATCTTCACGTTGTAGACCTACATGAGTAGGAAAAATACATTTTTGAAAAATGTCCACCTGTCTATGTCTGACAAAGATACTCTATCTCTTCAAAAGTATCTGGACACCCCTTAAAAGATTGGTTATGGCGGATGAAGCAATTGAATTCGTAATAAAAAGCTATAAAAGCGTTAGTAGTGGTTTGTCAGGCTGTATTTATGCGTTTGTGAGACAATGAGTAAGTCAAAAGAGCTAAATGAGTTTGATAGGGGCAGTATAGTGGGATACCACCTTCATGGGAAATCAGTTCGTGAGCCAAACATCACTCTACGGAATGCGAAGCATTATTTTTAATAGTGCAAGGCTCACTGTCATTGGACTGTGGGCATGAGGAAAACTGTTCTTTGGAGTAACGAATCTCTCTTTACAGTCTAGCAGTCGAATGGTCCCATCAGGGTCCGGCTAAAGTTTCTTTGCATTGTGCCAACTGCTAAGTTTGGAGGTAGGAGCATAATATTTTGGTGGTGTTTTTTGTGGTTTGATCAGGGTCCATTAGCTCCTGTGGTTGGAAACATGAACTGTAAGGATTATGTAGACATTCTGAACAATGCTACGCTTCCAACTTTATGGCAATATTTTATGAAATGTTCATTTCTCTTCCAACAGCATAACTGCTCCTTTCACGCATCGAATTAGAATTTTTTGACGAGCTCGAAGCTTTTATTTGTGTATTTCATATACAGGAAAGAAAAAAGTAAAATGAGGAATTCATGAAACAGAACAGAATGAATTTTATTTTTAGGATAAAATAAAATTTTGTCTTAAGAATTCTGCAAGTTTATACAAATTAACACGAAAGTATTTTGATATTTAAAATTTCATAATAAATTGGGAACGACAGAAAAAAACCCAAAAGATATTATAATAATAAATGATAAAAAGTTATATAAAAATTTACTTCTAAAATACGAATAAGATAAACACAACATGTAGTTCATGTGATTCAAGAATGAAATAGTACATTTAATTTCTCCATATGATATTTATTATCTGAAATCATAAACTGTTCTAAATAATCATGCATGCTTTTAGGCATCCAAAAATATATCTATAGTATTCTATGATGATGATTTAATGGTTTTAATGTAAGCAGATATAAAAACGATTGTCGCACAAGTATTCTTCTCAGCTTTTCATTTAATACACTAAACAATGAGTTTTATTTATACTAAGATTTGGAAAGCTGTATTGACTTTCATATTCGTTATCTCATCTGAATGAGTATTAAATGGCGTAGTCAAATGTTTATTAAACACACGTAAGAAGGATTTTTTTTTTGAATGAAAAAGAAGAAAACAGCTGTGTACATCTTAAATCATCTGCTACAAATGTCAGGTTGATTTCTCATATAGAAGCACCTGTTTTTCGAGCTATATAAAAAGGTTTAACAATAGAAATATATAAATGTGGATATTTCCTATCCGTAGTAAAATTTGAACCTATTTAACTGAAATAATAACTTATTTTAAATATCAAAATACTATAAAATACTTTAAATATTAAAATACTAAAAAATACTTTAAATCTTTTGATACTTTAAATATTAGAATGACTTCAAGTGGAATCTTAAAAATATAATAATAACAGCAATTTAAATTTATTTTATATGAATTTAAAACAATGGGAATTCAACTTTTTAAAAAAAGATAAACATCACAAATTTATGTTAAATAAATATGAACAAATAATGTAGGAAAACTTTTTCTTCTTCTGTATTTTAGATTAAAGTAGCAGAATTGATCTAAACTCGTTTCAATTCATGGTGATAAAGAAGTAAGTTTTATTTAAAAATTTAATTTGATTTTTGTGAACTTCTTTAATTTTAAATTCGTTATGATTTGTTTGTTTTTTAGTTACACATTAAAGATATAAAAATACCTAAGGAAAAAAGTAATTAAAAAAATTAACTCAATTCTTACTTAGGTCAACAAAGAAAATTTTATTTTAGTTAATTTATTAAATAATTACAATTAATATAAATAACTTTATCAAAAAATCAGGCACGACCAAAATAAAATCAAGTTCGTATTAGTTGAAAATAATTCAAAACACAATCAGAAAACACTCAATTTTCAACAACGCCAACTGAGACACCGCAAATGCGTGAATTTTCAACACCAGTTGAAGTAACGAAATACAAATAAGAAATTGTCAATATCCTTTATTCTAATTTATTTTATTTTGGAGGTACTTCAAAATGAATCCAAAAGAATCGATTCATTTGCAATGTTTAATTTTAAATACATCAAATACTAAGAAAATGAATCCAAAACATCGATTCATTAACAATGTTTAATTTTAAATACATCAAATACTAAGAAAATGAATCCAAAACATCGATTCATTAACAATGTTTAATTTTAAATGCACCAAATACTAAGAAAATAAACAGAATCGTTTCAAATAATCCGTTGAAAATATGTTAAGCCTAACCTCATTAGCGTGGGGAGAGAAAAAAAGCAAATTCTTACTCATTCGGAAGTGGGGAAATGAAGATTTTTGCCGGGAAAGTTAGTTTTTAATTAATTAATAAACAATTAATGAATTAATATTTGAAAAAACTTTATTAACATCAAGTTTCATCCACTACAAGTTTTAAAAAATGCATTTGAACATGAATGGATGAATAAAAAGAATTTTATTATCGGTTGAAAATTTGAACAAGAGAGAGAGAGAGAACTAATATTAGGAATTGAAAAAGATAAAATGTGCAAAAATAAAATTAGAACAGTTAAATAACTAAGACTGTTAAATTGAAAGGACAATGTATAGCTAAAATTAAGATCGTAAAGCAAAGATCATAAGCTTTATTAAAGATCATTTCACTAATGAACTTTATCATTTGAAATCTTATGTTTAAAATCTGTGCTGACTTATTTGTGACTTTATTCGAAGTATATGTAATCGTAGTCTACAATTGGAACTAGATGGGCCCGAATTAGATATCATTATTTCATTGCATATAGGTTGCCTAGGACAAGTGACTTACAAAAACATCAAACTTCATATTACAGGGTTGTGTATCAATATGAAATGGACCTACTCAAATAATGTCCTCGTCATTTGACCAAGTACCATCCTGAAGAACTTCCCTTCCAACTTAGACATTGTACAGCTTCAGTACATGCTTAATAAAACCAAATTAAATATATTTTGCCTGTTTTTAAACAGAAATAAAGTGGTCAACATTCTTTTCCATGATTAAGCAATTGTAAAAAAGTAGTAAAATTTTCGAATAGATTTTTAGCAACTTAATATTTCAAACTGTTTCTACTCTTTGATCCACAGGTGAGAAAAAAACCATAGAAAACTATATATCAATACACATTTTTCAATAGAATATGAAAGAAGGATACTACAAATGATGATTCTAACAGCAAATAAAAAGTTGGAAGTATTTCATTGAGGTTACTAAATTTAAACGAATTGCAAGTAATAATAATAAAAATTTCGAAGTGCCTAAAAAAAGGATGGCAATACCACCTGTCCAAATAAAATCGTTAAAAAATACTGCTTATGTTTGGCGATATTTAAAATTTTTGATGATTATTATGGAGCCAAAAGATAACTGTACAATTCCTATGAAATGCACCATGCCAATGCAATATACCATGCCAATAAACTTTATCACATACCTGGCGAGAAAAAAAAGGCATATTATTACAACACGGCACGAAAAAAAATGTGCGGTTAGATAATGGATGACTTACATTGCGACGAAATTGGCCCCATCGTCAATTATGTTGTTGGACACGAGAAAAAATTAAGAGAGTATTGCATACCATGCCTGACATATAGAAATAAAAAAGTAAAAAGATTACAGTTTCAGAATTCAGACATGAAACAGATTGCTTCTCCAAGAAAAAAGAAGCA
Source organism: Argiope argentata (assembly GCA_026289955.1). Taxonomy (NCBI): domain Eukaryota; kingdom Metazoa; phylum Arthropoda; class Arachnida; order Araneae; family Araneidae; genus Argiope; species Argiope argentata. Next base: position 473,983 of record JAOUZG010011622.1, on the reverse strand, counting down.
ATTTGATTCGTAGAACATAATCACTTAGTAGTTAATATATGTGGAGTAGGTTTTCCAGTTAGACTGTAATAAATTCAGTCCTGTGTTAGTGATTTTGAGGATGTGCTGAAAGATCCCTTGAGCGAAGAAAGATATTGAAAGAGTTACGATGGCTTATTTAACTTCGTTTTAGAATGTTTTAAATATTGTATTATGTTGTGTAAGAATCGTTGTTATCCATCTTTTTATTAGAAATCAAATTAAATCGCTTTCGTTTTTTGACTGGAATAAAATTTATCGATGCTGGCCATAAATGATTTAGAACCATTATCATTCGTCAAGAATGTTCTTCCTTAAAATTTATTTTATACAATGGAACATGTTAGTTTTAGTTTCCTCGTATCATTTTAGATTTATCTCCATTGAGCAATTAGATCTAAATTTCAATATATATACAAGAATTCTGGCTTAAGGACCAAAGCCCAAATTTCATTTATGTAGATTTCTATAGGGGTTTTTTACTATCGTATTGGAACAAAAACAGAGAGAAAACGACAAATAAGCATTCGATCTATTGACACAATTAGTCTAAAATCCATGCCTATAATTTTAGTGTAAAGATTGATTGTATATTTAGCTTTTTAACATGCATTCACCCATTATATACAATATTCTCCCGTCTAGATTGTTGAGTCCATGAGCGTCCACTTACGCATGGAGAATTTGGTTCATTTGACTCAAAATCATATAAACCTTCTATCGATATAACCACAAAATAAGTTCATCTACCTGGCTCGTTATGTATTCACCTATACTTGAACTAGCAGAGATACCATTTGCGAGTTTTATTTGATACTTTACAGGGCCAGGACGGCCTGGTTGGTAGAGAGTTGGACTCTTACTCCTTAGGTTACGGGTTGGTTCAAAACTCACCGGCCAAAAGATTCCCCGAGTGTGTGGCGGCTGGCGCTCGTTAAATCTGTTCGTGGTTGGAAAGTCCTCCATTTCAAGAGTAATATCACTCGGGGTACTGGGTCCGAGGGGATCGTTCTCTGTTCCAGCTCTAAATTACGATCTGAGATGAATGAATGAATTTGCATGAATGAAGTCCACTCCCTAAAAAGGGTTGTGGAGTGTGTGTAGCTGAGTCGTACTCTTGGCTCTAGCTGGCACTACTTGTAAAACAAAGAGACTCATTTCTTAGACTTAAAATCTGCTGATCGTATCAGCGGATGTTAAAAGCTGACTTTATGAGATGCTCGTGCTGAAAATAAATTTTTTATTCTTCGCCTACAGATTTTTGTTGTCGCCAAAAACCTCATCCCAAAAACAACATCATGTTCAAACATGATAATATGATAGCAACATAAATATTACTTTTTTATCATAAGGATTTCTCTTTGTTTTTTATTTTATTTATTTATTTGCAGAAAATGCACGCTATAAAAAATTTGTATATATGTGAATGTGAGTGAATGACGCATAGAGAGCTGAAATAAATAAATAATAAAAATGATTGAAATTAAAAAATATCAAATATAAGACAATTTAATTAATAAAAATGATTATTTTGAAAAAATAAATATTTTTTTATGTTTAAAAGATTGAGCTTTTTAATGCAAAGATTTAACCCCTTAACTGGTTTATTTTCCTTACTATCTAATAAGATAACGCCTTCTATTTTGGAAACATTTTCTTATTTTGATTCAAATGGAAATCCATGGAATACTTGGCTTATCTACGTATTCGAAGTCATTTTACTATTGAATTATAATCGTTAAGAATTGTTTATTTTTTGTTTACAACTATCGAAATTCGATAAACCGATGCACGTACGTACGGAGTAAGGGCAAACCGGTTAAGGGGTTAAGACAATTAGATAAGAGAAGAAAATTCAGAAAATCAGAAATTGGAAACTCTATTAAAATATCCCCTATAATTACTAATTTTCTAATTTAACAAACACAAAATCTTTATGTCAAAAGTAACACCCAAATCAGTAACTAAATCAGAGAGAAATAAAGGAAAATTGTTCGCTTCCTAAAAATATCCCAAAGATTCTAATTTTTTTCAACGTTGCCATCTAAAAAGAAGAGTCAAAGAAATATATAAATTTTATCCAGTAATATCCATCAGCTTCGAGTAGACTCGCAAAGTAGTACTTCACCAGTACATATCCGATTCCCCTCATCTAGTATTGGAATAACCCAACTCTTCCTACGAGGAAACGTTGAAATGCTTGCCGCACGTAGCGCAATAAAACGGGCAATTCCTTTCAGGCATTTTGCAAGCCCAATGTGTGCAAATCGAGCACTTGCGCAATCGCAGCAATTTTTAGGAGTATATAAAAGAACCAAAAGCTCCATCTGAGCTTTATCACGGTCGATTCTTATTTTTATATCTACTGTAGCATTCTCAAATCTCGAGTAAGTTGATATTCTTTTTGTTTGCTTCTTAATCTTACTACGTACAATAGAAAACATAATAATTTATAATAAATAATTATAATAACAAAAATAATTTATAATTTTTTAATAAACAAGATTTTAAAAAGGAATTTTCAAGAATAATTTTTATCCTTTGAACTTAATTTGACTTTATCTTTTAGAAATAGAGAATTTTGAAATGGAATTTTGTGCGCGTTTTTCAGTTCTTATTATTAGCACACACTCTTCCTCTCTCTCTCTCTCTCTCTCTCTCTCTCTCTCTCTCT
>JAOUZG010011622.1:459339-470891 GCA_026289955.1 Argiope argentata | reverse complement strand
CAATGCAATTTATTTCTGTTTTGTTGTGATATGGCTGATGTGTTTGATTAAAACCATTTAGTCACTAAATAGGATGATGAAAGCCGAAATTTCTCTTAAATAGTAAAACTGATTTCTAATTCAACTTATGAAAACTTATTTTCCTGTTTGTTTTTGCTTTCTGTTTGTAATTGAACAAATTTCAATATGAGTAATTTGAATATCCCACTAATTTCTATGCTCATCAAAAATGAATAAATTAGTGCGTTTGAAGAAAAGAATTTTTATTACCTTTAAGTTTCCTTTTTGAATTCTACTTTGAGAAATAACAAATATAAAATGGGCTGAAATAGAAAATTAAAAAGGATAGAATATCGAAAATCCTTTATTATAAATTATAAACAACAATTCAAATTGAAGTAGACAAAATCAGTAAATTATTCTGAAAATAAAAGTAAAGTCATTAAGTAGGGATTCTTAAAGGGTTTTTGTATCCCTCGTAGCAAAAAACAGATAAAGTACATTTACCTTCCCTTCCCATCCCTGTACCCTTCAAAATCGCACCAAAAAACATTTTTATACATGAATTGACAGTACAGTGGTAAAAGTGGCCAATTAAAAGATAATCAAACTAATATGTTGTAATTGTTTAATAGTTTTGGAAATGTCAGTTCTATAAAAGAAAAAAAATTATAATATAACATTGTATTTAAGTACATATAAATATAGCACATATTTTGATAAATATAATTAACATCATCTCTGTATCAGTAAAAAATCATGTATACCACTGTACGCGAAAAAAATTGTACATATTCTGATATGAAGATGTTTTAAATCATCTTTATAACAGGAAAAAAAACACATTTTTCATAGTATCATCAGTACACATTAAAAATTGTGTTTACTTTGATGTGCATATCTTTTTTTACTGATTCAGAAATGAATTTTATAACTGAAACAATTAAAAAGTTTTTCTTTTTCCCACAAATTAGTCATTTTTAGCATAATACCGGCAATATGAACATTTTTTTAAGAGTCACTATTATATTCAACTTATCTTAAATCGCGCAGAAAAGTAAACAGAACATACATAAACAAACATTCTTGAAATAGCCTGTAATGTAATTTAAAGAAACAAGTACATAATTTTCAAGTAATTTTCTTCTGTTGTGATGTATTGATTCAACTTTTAATAATTGATATTAAATATTTTTTATTATTAATAATAATTAATAATTTTAATAATTTATTTCATGATCCTCTTTTCAAGGCCTTTCAAAATTATTTAATATATTTTTAGCCCAACTACGTAACTGGAAATTATTTTACCTAGACTGAAATATTTCCTTTAATCTTTAACAGTCTTTATTGTATTACACATTTTAAAAAAGAAATTGAAAGGAAAAATTCCCCAAGAAGGCGACTTGGAATTATAAACTTTTTTCTATTTACTTCCAAATTAGCATTAGAATCTTAAAAAGAAATGCCTTATAAGCAAAAATCTATCTATTAAATATATATTATTAAATATCTATTATTATCTATCTATTAAATATCTATTAACTATCTATTGAAATGCAATCTATTAAATATCCTACATCCACGAAAAATATGTCTCACTTTTTGAATGAGGAAAATGGAAGCCATTATTTCTAAATATTCATACCATTCTAAATAGATTCAATGTTTCTATAGCAACGCAAGAAGTGCGAAAAGTATCGAAGGATCATTGGCAAAGCATGGATTTTATGTAGCAAAAATCAGTGAAAACATTTTTCAAGTAAAATAAATCTATTTAACAAATGTTAAGATAAGAAATAGCTTCATCTCTACTTAGTTTTAATAAAACATAAAAACATATTTCCCATTTTTAAAAATTAGATATTTCACTCATATTTAGAATTTTAGACTTTTTTTTAAATTTATGTCTTTAGGAATTAAATATTGTACCAATATGCATCTAGTTTTCATAGAAAATAGAAAATATATAAATAAATCTGCAGATAAAATGAATTTTTAATGTACTAATATTTTAAGAACAAGACATTTTTAATGTACTGTAAAAATGATTTAAAAAATTGTTTTCAAAAAAATATTAAAATAATGAATGATAAACAAAATGACGTTGAGTTAAAACTTTTATTTAATGCCAACTTTTATCAAATAAAATAATATCAAAATACAATCAAAACTGAAAACAATATTTTACAAATTAATATAATATTTAAAAAAATTACTTTACTTAAACATGGTTTCTTCATTATATGCTCGAAAATCTTAGCTTTTTATGCAATCTATTGTATATTTACCTCTTTTTATCACCTTTACTGTTTGTGGCGGCGCTGCTCGTGTAAATGAGTGCGGAGCACCTTACTGCGCCGGCGCCGTACACTGGCCAATAAGAGAGCAGCTACATGAAGAAATTTAAAATGTTATCCTTTTTGAATCATTGTTTAGGTTGGTAATAATTTTGTGCCTTCTCTGTGATCAACATTATTCATTGCTGTGATCTCCTCTTAAGAAACGTTTGATTATTTTGTGTTAGTATGGTTGTGAATAAAAATACAGTTTAAAAAGTCAAGAACTCTTTTATTCCTCACCAGTACTAAAGTGGTGACCCGGAGAATTTGAACGTTAACGTAGTAGCAGCATATATTTTACATCGGAGATGTCAGAAGAAGAGAGTGCAACGGCAACCAACGTTGCTCGGATAGCGATAAAGGTACCGCCTTTTTGGAGAGCGAATCCGGAGATTTGGTTCCGACAAATGGAGAGTCAGTTTGCGCTTGCTGGAATTACAGTGGAGATAACGAGGTTTCACCATGTAATATCGGCATTAAAACCTGAAGAGCTGGCGATTGTTGGAGATATTATCTTGAGCCCGCCGGTAGAAAATCCTTATACGGCACTAAGATCTCGACTTTGTGCGCAATATGCAGATTCCGAAGAGCAGCGTTTTCGTGATCTAATTTCTGGAATGCAACTTGGAGATCGGAAACCCTCTCGTCTTTTACTGGAGATGCGGAGCAAGGCCGGAAGTCGAATCAGTGACGACTTGCTTAAGTCCCTTTTTCTTCAGCGATTGCCTACTCATGTACAGCAGATACTAGCTATATCGAGTGATGAGTTAGGAAGACTGGCAGAAATGGCAGATGGAATTATGGCAGCAGCAGGTAATGCATCAATACAAATATTGGAATCGGAAGATTCAGACCTTAAAGATGATAAGGGAAATTTCGACACGTCTTTCTCGTCTCGAAACCCGTGGGCGATACAACGACAGAGGAAATGAGAAGAACTTTCGTCGGCGATCGGCTAGCAGAAACTCTGGTAACCGGGAACATTGCTGGTATCATCGGCGCTTCAAAGAGCGGGCAACAAGATGCACCAAACCATGTTCCTACCAGACGGAAAACTAGAGCGGCCGTCGCTCGAAGAAACGAGTGGCGGCAAAATGGTGATCAATCGATTGTATTTATCAGATAAAACGTCGAAGATAAAATTTCTGATTGATACAGGAGCAGATGTTTCTGTCATTCCGCGATCTGCAACATCAAAGCAATGTCACCTTGCCACTCTTCAACTTTTCGCAGCAAATGGAACTGCTATTGAGACTTATGGGCAGCAACTATTAACCCTTGATCTTGGTCTAAGAAGAGTGTTTCGATGGCCTTTCATTATTGCCGCAGTCTCGCAGCCAATAATAGGATCCGATTTTCTTCAACACTATGGATTGCTGGTTGATTTCCGCCAGGGATGCTTGATGGACTCATTGACTAAATTGCAAATTCAAGGAACAGTGCAGCAAACGAGTAATCTCGGAATTAAAGCAATAAATGGCAACACAAAATTTCACCAACTGCTTATGGAGTTTCCTACTCTCACACAAGCGATTGCTGTTCCAAGAAAAGTGAAGCATGATGTTAAGCATTCAATACAAACAACTGGTCCCCCAGTTTTCGCAAAACCAAGACGACTGCCCCCGGACAAGTTAAAATCAGCAAAGCAGGAATTTCAATACCTAGTTGAAGCCGGAATATGCAGGCCGTCGAACAGTTGTTGGGCCTCTCCACTACACATGGTGCCTAAAAGAAATGGTGATTGGCGTCCTTGCGGCGATTATAGGAAATTGAATGCTGTTACAGTTCCAGATCGATACCCAGTACCTCACATACAGGACTGTTTGCAAGTTTTGGAGAAGAAGAGAATATTTTCAACTCTAGATCTGGCAAAAGCGTACCACCAGATTCCAGTACAAGAAGAGGATGTGCCAAAAACAGCTGTAGTTACTCCCTTTGGTTTGTTTGAATTCCTCTACATGCCTTTTGGACTTTCAAATGCTGCTGCTACATTTCAAAGGTTCATTCATCAAGTTTTGAGAGGCATCGATTTCTGTGTGCCATACTTTGATGACGTTTTAGTTGCGTCGGAAGATGAAGAACAGCACTTTCAACATCTGAAACTGGTGTTCCAGCGATTCGAAGAGTTTGGTGTGGTCCTGAATGCCTCAAAGTGTGTGCTGGGAGAGAGTTCGGTGAAATTTCTTGGCCATGTCGTGTCTGAAAAAGGTATTTCTCCTCTGCCTGATAGAGTTGCTGCGATTGTGAATTTTCCAAAACCAGTTACGGTGAGGGAACTTCGTCGCTTTCTCGCTATGTATAATTTTTATCGACGTTTTATACCTCAAGCTGCAAGAATTCAGGCAGTGTTAAATGCCTACCTAAAAGGTGCCAAAAAGAACGACTGTACACCTATAGTATGGTCAGAGGAAGCCAGCAGTGCATTTGAGTTATGTAAGCAAAAGCTGACCGAATCTGCAGTTTTGTCTCACCCAGCAACAAATGCACCCATTGCTATTGTTGTCGATGCATCTGATACCGCCATTGGGGCTGCTCTTCATCAGCAACTGAAAGAAGGATGGAAGCCACTTTCCTTCTATTCAAAGACCTTGTCTCCAGCACAACGTAAATATAGCGCGTATGATAGGGAGCTTTTGGCAGCCTACATGGCTATAAAGTATTTTCGGTACATGGTGGAAGGACGCAATTTTACGTTATTTACGGACCATAAACCTCTCATTTATGCTTTTAAGCAGAAAGAGGATAAGTTTTCTCCCCGACAAATCCGGCATTTGGACTTAATTGGTCAATTCACAACGGACATACGTTACCTGAAGGGAGCTGACAACGTGGTGGCCGATGCTTTATCTCGCATCCATATTGCAACGATCAGCACACCTGCTGCAGTGGATTTTCTAAAGATGGCCGAGGAACAGCAGAAAGATCCTGAATTACTCGACATATTGTCCGGAAGTGTTTCCACTTCGCTTAAATTGCAGCCTTTTCCTATTGGACAGCCTCCAGTGATGCTTCAGTGTGACGTCTCATCAAATAGTATTCGTCCGTTTGTACCTGAGATTTTCAGACTTGATATTTTCGGAAGCCTACATTCCCTTTCCCATCCTGGAGTAAAAGCCTCGGTTAAGTTGATAGCTGAACGATATGTGTGGCCTTCGATGAAACAAGATATTGCACTATGGACTCGTTCATGTCTGCAGTGTCAGAGATCAAAGGTGTCACGCCATACGAAGAGCAAGATTGGAGATTTTGGACCTGCCAGTTCCCGCTTTGAGCATGTACATATCGATATAGTAGGACCTCTTCCTCAGTCGGAGGGTTTCCAGTATTGTCTCACATGTGTGGACCGATTTTCGAAGTGGCCTGAGGCATATCCGCTGGAGGAGATCTCGGCAGAAAACGTGGCAAAAACCTTTTACGCTGGCTGGATTTCTAGATTTGGTACCCCTATCAGATTGACAACAGATCAGGGTAAACAGTTCGAATCGTCTCTCTTTCATGCTATGATGAAGTTTTTGGGTACCGAGAGGATTCGAACTACTGCTTACCATCCAGCAGCAAATGGCCAAGTGGAGAGATTCCACTTAATTAACGCCGATTAAGTTGATTGGGTGTGGTTTGTTTTATTACTAATTCGATTTACATCAAACACTTTTCTCTCTTCATTCAAAACTTCATAAATTCTTTCTTTAAAAAATTTCAAAATAAATCGTTTTTTTTTTCAAATAGACATAAATAAATAAAAAGCATTGATCTCTCTAAAAAAGAAAATGAAAATATATATATACATTTTTAAAGATATTTTCGTAAAAAAATCGTTTGCGTTATGAGCAAATCTTTACTTCTATAATAAAAGACGATTTCCAAGAGTAATTTTCAATGCTCTTTTGTTGGAGCATTTTGGCAGCATTTCGTAATGGACGAATCATGATATTTTTCTCTTAGTGATGAACATCTAGATATCTATAGGGAATAACCTGATCTAATTTTTATTAAAGACAGCTTTGATCAAAAAATAATTTTTATACATCGGCTAGTGTAATAATAACAAGATTTTATTTATAATCCAAAATACGTTTTTTCTTCAGATTATTGTCCGCAAAAACCGGATGTTGAATGTATTGTGACACAAAATGAATGCTGCAAAGATTCTGACTGCAAAAATGGTAGAATCTGTTGCCAAGAAAATTGCGGAACGGTTTGTCACCCACCAGTCAAACAACAAACAAATGGCACAAAAGTGGCTGAAAACGCAAGATGTATAACATATCGATCTCACTTTATGAGATTAACCCAAGAATAGGAATATTCCAAGTTCTTTCTCTCGGAATTTTCAATCTATTAATTTATGCACTTCATGTTTTTACTTCATCACTCCAAGGCTTTGAATACTTATTTTATTGATCCATGGCTTTGAATACTTATTCTATTGATCCATGGCTTTGAATACTTAATTTTGTATTAAATATTTAAATTGAGTTTTCAATTTTGTTTTAAATATTTAATATGAGTACTTAATTTTGTATTAAATCTTTACTTAATAAAGTTTTTTATAAGAACAATTCTGTGATTTCTACAAGAATAATTCTTCTTTTGCAACTGATGCTTTCACTTCTTTTATTTTCAACAAGAATAATAATTCTCCTCTTATTTTTTTTCTTATTTCTCAGTGGATTTATAATACCCTCATTATGGGGAAAAAGGAACAATAAAACATAATTAAATCATAGTGGTTCAAGAATTCTAATTGAATTTTTTAAAAAAAAAATATCAATATTGAACATTAAATCTTCGAATAGCTTTTTTTATCAGGTATTTGATAGCTTCAACTTTTTGTGAAAAACAAAGACATATTTCAAACAAGCACATAACATATAAGCAAGATGGGAATTTATGCTTTCCTTGAAAGATTTTTAAAAATTCAATTTCCATAAAGATATATCTTAAAAAGAAAATATATAAAATGAAGTATTAAAATATGATTGTACTTTAATTGCCTTATTTTGGGCAATAAAAGAATATATTTCACACGAACATGAAACATATAAGCAAAGTTTTTAAATTGAAAATTTCAAACAAACATTTTTGATAATTCCTGAAAACTTGACAAAAGACCAAAAATTACTTTTAAAACTAGTTTTAAAGACGCATAAATAAACAACTGTTCTTGAAGTAAGCATGATGTAAAATAACTCCATACATCTTGTACAGAATTTTGAGATAATCTAAATGGAACAAAATGTAGAGTTTAGAATAGAACAAGAACTCTGGAAAAGAATATAAAAGATAGAGTTTCAGTTTTTCCCTCTCTATATCAGTTCATGCAATAGGATACTGATAATTTTATATCTAATTCCTAATTCCTTTTTTTCCCTTCAGATTATTGCCCGCAGCCGCCCAATATAAATTGCTTTGTTTCTCAGGACAAATGTTGCAAAGATTCTGATTGTAAAAATGGCCAAATTTGTTGCTCAGAAAGTTGTGGAAATATTTGTCGTTCTCCAGCGAAAAAACCAACAAACGGCAGATTTGTTCCAGACAAAAATTGTAAAATATACAAGCCTTAGATTTAGACTTTAGTTAATTCTGAAGAAAGTTCCAAAGTTCTTTTTTTTTCTCTTATAATACTTGTTCCATTGCTTTGATGTTCCATGTACGTTTAATAAAGAATATTCAGATAAAGAATATACTGCTTTCAAAACCCGTCCAATGTATAATCTTTTAAGCTTAGTTTTTTTTCGAGGTCATTAGCATCGCCAACAGCGTAAAGTTGTTAAATAATTTTGTATCAATACATTTTGATATTGTCTCGAAGAAGTAAAGAACTCCGCCTTTTATTTAAACAAACAATTATATTAATTAGAACGGAAGAACATAACCCTGAGAACTTTACGATCACTGATGAGGTTCAACTTTTATTCGTATAGAATGTTCAAGAATAATCTTATAAAGATCTAGAACTTTCGAGATCTTAGATAAACAACAGATAACATTTTAAATAAAAGAATTCCAGTTCCAACGAATCAGAAAAAAGATGCTCTGCTATTGAGCAACGACTATTGCTGATTATTGTTATTTATGTGGTAATATTATGCTAAAAATAACAATATTACTTTACATCATTCAATATGATACATGGTTCTAGATATTTTCAAACGCAGAAGTGGAGACAAAAATACTTGTTTATCACGTAAATGGATAAATAAATAAAGAGAAAAAATTTCATTCGATTGTTTAAAATACTTTTATTATAATATTAACATTATTTTAAATAAAAAGCTGTATATTTATTTTAGAATAAAATGTATAACAAAAGTTTTATATTTATAATATCACAGTGGAACCTCTATATTTCATGAAGGCAATTTTCATGTTGATTTCACAAAATCTTTTTTCTTTATGTATCATTTAAAAATAAATCACGTGTAATACAGTATGGTAATTTTATGCCCAACTGAAAAATGTTGCTCTGAGTATAGTTTTGGTGTAAAAGCATTCAAAATGGGAAAAATGCTTCCGTAAAATGTCCCGTTCTATTTAGGAAAAAAAATTTAAAGTGAAACTACCATTAAACCGAATATATATTAAGAGTTATTCTCAATTATGACGTGAGGCTTACTTCGAAAAAAATCATTATAGATAATAACAGCACTGATAAACAGATTTAAATAATATTGTGCTCTTAATAATATGGAATATCTCCCTCACCTTGATATATCGCTCTTTACCAAGTATCACATGTGGTGTAAAGAAAAATATACAGTTGCTCACCTATATGATTCTTTCTATCTGCATCAATAGACGGGAATAAAAACTATTTACTCCCGTTTAGTTCGTGCTAATAAAGGGTGCCCCTAAAATTAACACAAGATTTGAATTTGCCGCCATTCGTGCAGTAAAGTTTTGGTAATCCAATTAAAAATACCATTTGAAAAAAGAGAGATTTAGGGTTAGGAAAAATGGGACGTAACAGAATAGAACAATGTGATATCATTTTTGAACAGTATTTCAAATGTAATAAAAGTCGGACACAAAACACAAAATTAATTATTCAATGGACGCCAAATCGATTACAAAAAAAGTATCTATTTCTAAATAAACATTGTCTAATGCTGAGATATAACAATACATCGTTTTTGCTTCTCATCTTGGGAAAAATAGATTCCAAAATGAAATTTTAATGTCACAGTAAGCATTGTAATTCATATATCCTTGTATAAATATATCCTTGGCCATTTGTTTGGCAAATTCCTTGGTTTGTTTACAATCATTAAATTGTGATCTTCCTTTTGAGCTGCGGAATTTTGAACAATTTTACTGTAAGAATTGTTCTGCTCCAATATAGGCGCAATAAAAAATGGAATTGAATATTAAAATCTAAAAAATAGTAAGCAAATAGTAAGAAGAACTTTGAAACGAGAAATTCATTGTTCTGTTATTACTGACAAATAAAATTCGCTTTGAATTATGTGGCGATTCTGCTTTTTAAAAAATATTATTTGGATATGAATGGATAAGAATTGGCGTTCCATCTTTTTTTATTCAATAACATTCACTGTAAGAATTGTTCTACTTCAGTATGTGTTATGTAAAAAGTGAGGATATTAAAATCAGAAAAATAATAAGAAAATATTAGGAAGAATTTTGTAATGAGAAATTCATTGTTCCGTCATTGTGAAAAAAAACTGAATTGAAATGGCGATAAACCGCCACGTTTGGCGCTCCGTTGGCTCCCAACCTGCCTCTTGAGATTTCCGGAAGAAGAATGCATGTTCTGTGTTCTAAAACACTGGATTTTGGAAGCGTGGTTGTGTTTTGATTATTAAAGTTGTTACTTCGAAATTGAAACGATTGAGATTTTTTTCAATCATTACAAACAAATTAAATATACTTTGAATTATATGACGATTCTGTGTTTCAATAAAAATTATGGATATGAATAGATGATACGTTGCTTCTTCTTTTATCCAACAAAATTTCAAAATAGCGTTATGAAAAAAGATATTAAAAACGGAATCATTGCCGGATCATAATAACGTTAATCATAACGGATCATAATAACGTTTTATCTGTTTCTAAGCGTTTATAATCCGTAGAAAGACTGATGTAAAATTTTACGTTTTTCAGTCAAAGGAGAGTTTTAGTTAGCAGATATTAATAGTTAAAGTTTAAAATAAAATTCTTATATACATAAAACATATCAAGATTATATTTACGATTATTTAACTTGATGTTATGATAACTACACAACAGAAGACATATCATGGCATGGACAATTTATCAAAACCATTTTATATCACAAGTTTCTAATAATTGTATTTTATTTTTAAAATAAAATTCCTTTACTGATCCGAATATTGCAAAAAGGCATTAAATAATTAAAATTATTACTTTAATTAATGAATACAAATTAATACACTACTTTACTGAATGAAATACTTTTTTAATTAATAAAAATTAATATTTCCATTAATGAATACAAATCAATACACTACATGATGGAACATTAACAAATGAAAATCACTGCTTTAATTAATGAATACAAATTAACACAATACTTTCATTAATAACTACAAATCAATAAATTACTTTAATTAACGAATACAAATTAATACATTCCTTTACTTAATGGAGCACTACTTTAATGTATGAAAATCACAACTTTAATTAATGGATGCATTTTCTTCCACCAGAATACTGCCCTCAGGAACCTCTTGTCCAGTGTCTCCTCTATCGTAACAATTGCTGTAACGATTCCGAATGCGATGGCGGGAGATTGTGTTGCCAAACCAGCTGCGGAAATACTTGCCGGTCACCTTCGTCTTACCCGACTAACGGCAAGAGAGCAAATTCCCGTCCTGACTGCAAAAAACCTATATATTGATTTGCAAACCTCCAAGTAGCAATTCAGTATGATGAAAGAACTTCGATATGTAAATAAAATGAATAATTAAAATCATTTGCAAACAAACTTTTTTTTAACGTTATTCTTTTTTCAATATTTTAAGAGAACTAATGAATACTTGGAAGTTTTCCAATGATTAAATATTCTTCCCACGATTTTTATCAATTCATGTGTAATAAATGACTTCTAAACGAAAACACAAACGAAATTCGAATTCTTGTTTATTCCGAACTAAAAATCGCAACAAGAACGGTTTACAAACCTTGTTCTGAAATACAGCGTTGAGTTGTTCTTCTTATGCACAGAGA
>JAOUZG010011622.1:409977-449339 GCA_026289955.1 Argiope argentata | reverse complement strand
ATATATACCAGCGGAATATTGTAGCGAAATTAAGCGGTACCCCAAGAAAATTTACTTGGCTAATCTACACAAATTCATGCTTTTTTTTTAATTTTCAGAAATATGAAGCTCGTTTTCCTGCTAGCTGTGATTCCTGCTGCCCTTCTCTGCATCGAAAGTTACGCAGGTAAGATTCCTCATGAAAGAAAATTCACGTATGCATAGAAATAAGTGCATAAATGACAACAGTCACAAGTTCTATTTTGATTTTGTATTTATATTAGAATGTCTAGAGTGTCACTTAATGATTTCAGAATCATGATTCAAGAACCACTATTCAGAATCACGAGTCAAGCCCAAGATATAAATATGTTATTAGCTCAATATAATGCAATGTGGAAAACATTACCTTTCAAATGTTGAATTGACTTGAATTTTTAAAAATATTATGAGGGAAAATAATCCTATCTCAGTCACAATGCTCGTGGTAAAAGAAGAAAAAAAACATCGCAGTATTTAAAAATTAAAAGACATTGAAATCAGTGCAACAAAAAGACAGAAAGACTTTATATGTGAAAAAAAATAAGCAATATAAATGAATAAATAGACTTGAACAATGTATAAAATGGCAAGTATCCAAAAAAATAAAAAGATTTTAAAAGAAATTAAAACAATGCGTAATTTCAAAAAATTTGGGAAATAAATGAATCTATTTCATTTGTCATTTAATTTTAAGATAATGAATGCGATAAATAATTGCAATGATGTTTAAAACTTAGCACATTCGATTAAATTATTCCCAATATTACAATCAAAATGATGCATCTTATATATGGCTCTTTTTTATTCGATAATTCAGAAGGTAGAAAACAAAAAATGAGTGCGTCATACATTGTTAAGTTCAATAAAATTCATCATTTATCTATAGAACGGATCTATAGAACTCCATTTCTTTTAGTTACAAAAGCTACTATAAAAAATGACTTTTTCGAAGATATTAGTCCATTATTTTCATGAAATAGTGATTGTATAAAGACCTTATTTTTAAGGAGCTTCTTAATAAAACAAGATTTTCATGGCGATTATATGCATCCAGTAGCAAAAATGCAAAAATATCAACATAGCATTCATACTATTACGAATAAAGACGAATGATACCCTGGAATAGTGTATCATGAATACAACATTCATTTCGAATTATAATGTGTTTAACAGAGAATATCTTAAAAGTGACCTCTTAAAAAAAGACTTAACCTTAAACCTTAATTTTTCTTAGTACTGTCTAATTATGTTACTAGAAACAATAAAAATTCTTCTGTAGAAAAACTAATTATCAAATTAATAAAATTACCCTTTTTTAAAATGAAAATAATTTGTTTGATAAATATTTAAATACACAGCATTTAAATATTTTGGGTGACAAAACAAGATACATGTCGATTATTTTGAACTAATAGGGAAGTACATATACTAAGTTTTAAAAAAAACCACAGAAAGTTATTACCAACATAGCTTAGAAGTATGGTAATAATAACAATACAATATGGCATGTAATTAGCATGATAATGCTACTTTCCGTATTTACTTAATTAACAGCAATGACTGACTGCTACTTGTGGATTGAATTTTTAAATATATAAACAGAATACAATTGCAGCCATTTACATTCAATAGAAATATCAATGACCATGCAAATTGATGAGTTTATTAGATATGAACAAAAGGAATGGAAAATACTAAAGCTGCTGAGATCTTAAATAATTGTTTTATTGAATAGTGACACAATATTCAGAGCATTAGGAAATTCTAAGACCATTAACGAATGATCAATTTTTAGCTCGTTTATTTAAAATTGATCTCTGACACTTTTTGCACTAATTCTGAAAAGTTTATTATAAACTATTCAATATTTATAAATAATAGAATGTATAGTATGTTAAGAAATTATAAGACCACCTGAGAAAATTAGGATGTCGTGGATTATATCTTGACCTTTATTGTTGCAAAAATTGTTAATTGGGCTGCTGATAGGGCAATATAACTCTGTTCAAGAAATTGAAGATTTATTTTATGAACATCTGGAATGCATGGAGCATAGACTCCGTCAAAATATAACAGAAGAAAAATATTTATAAATAATACTAAGCAGCAAGTCTATAGTTAAATAAAAACACTTTGCAACAGCAGTTAACATAAAAGCAACTGAAGAGCTCGCACTGCAATAAACAATCTAAAGAGAGAATTGACGCTCTTGTTCACTTCCATTAATACAATATTCGTTACTGCGTATGGAATTTTTTAGAAGAATCACATGAAACATAGATATTGTTTTAATACCAGAATCGTCATTTTTATTGCCAAATTCACCCCTGAATCGCCAAATTTCCTGCACAAGCTGGGACTACTGACCTAGCATCAATTCAATATCATTTTAAAAATAATCTCTCTTCCTACTAACTGTATAAGAAAGCAATATTGCAGATTCGTAGCATTATCGAACATTTTTTAGCCTAAAGCTAAAAAAACATTGAAAGCGATGCAAAGGTTCATGTTTTGATTGTGTTCTCTCTGATTTATTTAGAAATGCTATGGAATAAGGAGTTATCTGAGGATGAAGTGACAATATTTCATGTTATAAAGATGCTTTTAAATCTGAAAAATAACTAGTTCGTTTAAAGAAGCGTTCTAAAAGTGCACATTTGCAGTCTCATAGTTAGAAAAGATGAGTCATAAAAATTGGTCCCGAAGTAAAGGGATTTTGAAAACACGGGACCATCACGGCATCACGGGACTATCCATAGATTTTTGAGACTAAAAAGGTTTTTTAGACTCTTGAAATTCCGAATCGATACAATTAAAAAAGAAAACATTATTTTTCTCAAATCAGAAGAGCGAATTAAACGAATTTAACATCAAAACAGGATCGAAAACTGAAACAAAATTTGTGGATATAGAAGAAAAAAAAAACAAATTTATCAAAACTTCATTAAGAAAAATCTAAGAAGGTCATATCAGAAACGATAAATAGAGACAAATTATACTTTCTAGAGAAAAGAAAATTAACCCTGAGAGACCTGATGGCTAAAAACCTTATTCTTCGCCTTAATGTTATAAAATTATTACGATATTTATTATCACGTGAGAACATGATATTGTTTTGGTTAGGAGGTTTTGATGTCTCCGGAATTTACGGGCAAAAAATATTTTTTTACCTGCTTTTACCAGTATTGCTTTATTATTACGAATGCTTCTTTGACAGTAGATGCGTTTTTAAAAGGTTGATGTAGAACTATGACATCATAACTGTTACTTCGTCTGAAAATCTGACTTTGTTTGGCAGCTGGAAAAATTGAAAATGAAAGTTTAAAAATATTTTCACCATATATATAGAGAGTGGGAGAATGGGGGGATAGAGACCGATAGCCAAGTCTCGTGATTGTTTCAAACCGGTTTAAACTATTTAATGACACACATTAATTAAGATAAATAATGACTTGAAAAAATAATAATGTTATCTCATGATAACTTGGAATTTACGATCGAAGATTTTATTTTCTTTTTCTTTTTTAATAATATCGCTATGATATCTTTTCGATGTTATATGACGTTCAGAATACTGAACAACATTCATCGATTTAAGCAATACCTTGTGCTACTGCTTAAATCGGCAACTAGGAGAAAGCTAAATAAAGATTCGGGAAAAATTTCGTCATGATGGATTGTGAGTTTTATAGCGAATCAAGACGAATGGGCTCTGAGCAATATCAAACAATTCTGTTTGATCATCTGATACCATTTGAGTTTTATTGCGTTGATATTTCAATAAGAATAGGACCTCAAAGTTCAGACATGATTTCATGTGGAAAACTTTAAAAGTATATTTTGTCCTGATGTTTATGTTATTACTATTTTCCTTTGTTAATGATCTGAACTAGCTACAGTAAAAGCATGAGGTAATACTTTTAAAATTGAACACATTCACCCGATCATTTCACTTGAAGTTTTCGGAAAAAACGGAAGCCCAATATATCATATTTTATATATTCTTTTTTTCCTTCGTTTGTTTGTTTTTAGATATGTGGTATTATAATTTCAACAGGGTTTTTAATTTTTTTAAATATTTTTGTGAAATTATTCATTTTTGTTGTTGTTTCTTATGGCACTGGCCATGGACAGGCTCTCTGAGGTAGTCAGCGATTTAAGCCTAATCAGCGTCTCTTGTTTTGTAGTAGATCCAACTAGGACCAAGAGTACGACTTTTGCTACTCTTTCGTCACATTCACTTGCATAGTCCCTTTCTAAAGAGAGGGGGGAGAGATTCACACGCCTTACAGATAGAACACAGCAAAACAACCATGCCCGAGCCGGAACTCGAACCCGGGACACCCAGATAATTGGGAAGATGCGCTACCCCTATGCCAGGCACCTGTAAAATTATTCATTTATTGCATCATTCATAATTATTTCAACAATTATATATCCCTATTGGCCTAAAATGTCTCGGAGAATTTGAGATTACGCCAAGATCGCCAAGCTCTATCCCAGAATTTAAATTAGAATGAGAACTTTTATCAATTTCTTAATATCCGTAATTAAAATGGTCTTATAATTTCCTAACGGAATGTACTGGACTGTGCCCTGCTAATAAAAAAAAAATAACCACAATTTATATCCATTTAATTAAAAATGTTTCCGCTTGAATTACGAAGGCAAATCAAAAAGTCTTTGCGCCTATTTTTTAAATCCAAAATGCGGCTGTGAATACAAAGCGAACATATTCATTCCCAGCAGTGAACGTTCCTTGAACCGTTCCAGTCGTATCTGCCTTTTGCTCCGATGAGTGGCGTTGCTATCAGTCATTTAAGATGACGGTTGTTCTTCTGACGTCCGCAGTTTATGAGCAGCGAAGTGTTATTCATTTTTTATGGAGCAAAGGACAAACGTCCATATTAATTTACAAGGAAATGCACCCCCACGTAAGGGGAAAAGTGTATCTCTTTGAGAAGTGTTTCAAAAAGTTTGTACATGAGAATGACCGTTCACTGGGAGAATCTGGAAAGCCCACCTTACAGTCCAGACCTTGCTCCTAGTGATTTTTACGTTTTCGGTCCACTGAAGAAGTTTCTGGCAGGATAGAGATTCACATGTGATGAAGAAGCCAAGAACGTGGTCCGACAGTGGTTCCATAGGCAGCCTGAAGAATTCTACCACAGATGGATCTCTAATTTTAGTGCTACGATGGGACAAATGTCTGAACCGGTGTGGTGATTATGTAGAGAAATAATGTAAGGTATATAGTATACTAGGTATATTTGTAAATATCTGTATATACCTGTTTTTGACGAATAAAAAATAGACGCAAATACTTTTTGATTTGCTCTCGTATAATCAAATAAAAGAGTTTTTAATAAAATGTTTCATTTTAAAAAGTTAATAAATTTTTAAACATTCATTTGTCTCTTTAAACATTGGATCAACCAGGTGAGCAACAAATGGTGTATTATGAGCCAGTAAATCCTGATCACTGTGATTCGCCCAACTATCAAGATTGCTTGGCGCCAACTGTCCAATACGCTCCTTCGAGGTACTCCGCGGAACACCTTGTTGAATCACACTTGTGGCCCATTCGCAGAAGTGAGTACTGATTCAAGCTCCCAAATCGTACAGGTTGCATTAAAGTAGTATTTAATTATATTAATTATCTCAAATACAGAATGGGCGCACTTTAGTACATGAAGTTATAAAATTATAACGCCTTCCAAATCATATTAGTTATCTCGTGTGATATTCGTTTTAGCGAATTTCAGATTACGCCAAGATCGCCAAGCTCCATTAAACATTAGATGCCTTTTGGCAAAAGGGTTCGATTCCCAGAGGCGACTTTCAGATTATATCCGCCAAACTTCCTCAGATATAAGATGCCAATGATAAATCGCCTAAAGTCGGCAGATATGATGTTGTTATATCTAGTGATAGTTTCCATCTTTTGATGATTTATAATAGGAGTCGTAAAAATACACAAGCATCCAATTTTATTACTTTTCTCTGAAAATCTTTTATTACTATTTAATTTCATTATTTCTAACCGACAGAGCATGCCAATGCTATATAGTATATGATGTTATAAATATCAAGGTATCTCGATTTTTTTTATCAAAACACTGCTTAATATAATATTAACAAAATTTTGGGATTCTAAATTTTCAAAGGTAAAAATATCAATTTTAACTCGATATATTATTTGATGATATACTATAATAAATAGACAAATATTTTTAATGAAACTCATTATATTAAACCACACAATTCAATAAAAACGATTTTGTAAATTCTACTTTTATTGACACAGTGTGGAAATTGAAGGTGAATGATTGAACACGCGACGCTAGTGTTTGTAGCCAAGTAACATAACCATTAGACCAAATTGAAATCTCAGTCCGAAGAATGTTATCCGACTTTTGAAGCTAGACCTCAATACTTCCCCACCAGTGAGTCGACGGAGAGACGATCGATTTTTTATAGCCCCAAGCGTTATGGTGAACGTGTGAGGGAGTTGATACGTCAAGTGAATCTGACGAATTTTGCTGCTGGTAGATGGCGCCACGACAGAAGCATCAAAGTTAAGTAGTCAAGGACACCAATGTGAGAAGTGAAGGTAAAGGTTCGAACCCGCGAAGATAGTGTTTGTAGCTGAGTAACATACCCATTAGATAAATGGACACTTCAGTCATAGGTATCTTATCTGGCTTATGAAGCTAACGCCACAGCAGTACAATGATGTGTGCCTATGATAATATATAAAAGCTACAGAAAAATTACGAACGTTAAAAACTTCTAAAAATGTACTAAAACGGAGCTATTTCCGATTTCTTTTAAAGAAAAGAAGGCAACGAAACTAAATCAAAAGGTCCTTTTCAAAGGCGAGATTACTTTTATTGTCAAACAGATGTAGCATATCCCACAATGCAATGCAATGTTATAAATTATTCATTTATCAATTTTGTACTATATGAATATGATAATATCGTAAAATTAGTAAGTAAAAATATTGGAAATCTTGAGAAGCATCAAGTCTCTTCACTTGCGACAGGATTAAGTACAGGTGGACAACAAATCCATTTATAATCCAAAATATCATTCAAATGGTAGAAATAATGAAGAGGATCTTGAATCTATTATTTTACTATCTGCCAGAAACGGCAGTGATACGTTTCATTTTAATGGACGGCAACAATCAATGCTTCAGATTGAAGAACATCTTCGCATTTGTGAAAATTGCTTTTGGGGCAGTAAATCTTAATGGTATAACAATGATAAGAGATAATCAAGTATTTTTACGCTCAGTCTTCATCGATGGTTAGCAAGCAGCCAATGGCTTTCCGGATTATTTTGGCCACCGTATCACATATTTCACTTCAAAAATTCACCGTCAAACATATTTCACTTTTTACTTTCTTGTATATGTGGTATAGAGAAAGCACAGTAATCATCAAAATATTAAGTACTTTTCAGTTAGCCGGGAGCAAGTGAAAAATCCCTAAATAGTGTAGAATTCCTCCAAATAAATTTTGGTAAAAATAGCAAAATAATGTATAATTATGTTGACTTTTATGTCATTCGTTTCACTCACCGACTCGGCTCGGGGTTGTAAACATTTGAGCTCAGATAACGGATAAATACCAAAAATTCGAATTCCATATTGCGACGAATCTCCACGTTTTAGACATCCCTGAGTGCAAAAAAGACACATTTTCGGAAAATATATCTCTGTCTGTCTGTCACAAAGATAACTGAAAAACGAATTTAAATTGGTTAAAATCTGACTAATGGTCTTCACACCAAATATGCTTATCTCTATAAATTTTGAATAAAATCTGTTAAGATGAAGTCCGTCAAATCGAGTATAAATTAAAAAATTTCTATTGTCATGTATTTACAGGACAATAAAAAAACACCCAATCTTTCGAAAAATAACTTAATTAGAACGAAAACAGTTTAAAATATACAAATACATCTATCGCGAGTGAAGGTCGCGATACGAATTTGCGACGCGAGTAACATAGCCTCTACACCAAAAGTCGACTTCGGTATCCTAGATGTTATCTGCTTATAAGGCTAGCACCACAGTACTCCCCCACCAGTGAGTCGGACGAGAGAAGAATGATTTTGATAGTGCCAATCGTATGGCGAGCGTGTGAGTTCATTGGTGCATCGAGTGAGATACGGCTTTGTTGGCCGGTAGATGGCGCCATTAGAGATCAGAAAGGTACACGTGTCAAGGTCACCAATATCACGAGTGAAGGTCGCAATAGAAACCTGCGACACTAGGGTCGATAGCCGAGTAAAATAGTTACTACACCAAAAGTCGACTTCGGTATCGTAGATGTTATCTGGTTGATCGCCACACATCTTTACCAATTTTCAGCCCGTTTATTTTGTGGCTTCAAAAACCTAAAAGCAATACAAAATATTATTTCACACGATAAAAACATTTTAACAAAAAACAAATGTAAGAACATTGCCATTGACTTAAAGTTTTGAATTACAAATTAAATGTCTATTTTTAAATAAGTATGTAGTGATAAATCGCCAAATGTGAAAACTTTCTGCATTATTTTATAGTAATTCTAAAAGCGATAAATTGATGCCTTAAAAGCGATAAATCGACAATTTGTTGCCTACGCATTGTGAGTCTTCAAAAACTAAAACTAAGGGGACCGCGATGGTTTGGTGCTTTGGAGCCAAATGTACAGTCTCGAGACTCAATAATCAAGAAACTACCATACAAACACGCCTGATACGCTTATTGCCATCTCACTATAGTACAGGACTGAAGCTGGGTGAGGCGATCGCCAACTTAACTTCTGGCCCCGCCATGCGAACACTGTTCAAAACGACAAAATTTGGCTCAAAGTGATTCTAATTTTGCTTTAAAACGGAACATCAAACTAACCGAATTAATCTATATTCTAAATTTTATATAAAAAATATGTATATTTACAAGTATCCTCTCAAGTAAAGCGACAATGGGAAAAAAGTTAAATAATATGCAGTAAGATGGAAACGTTCGTACAAAATACTTTTTTAGCAATTTTTACGGGTCTTTCGGCATCGAAAGCAGCAATTTAAGCCTTTCATGGGCCTTTTTTTCATTCATGTTATATTAAAAGATTTTAAGGATTGAGAAAGGTTTAAGAAAAGTGATTCATTGATCTTATTAGATAAATTTGATTTCATTTAACAATAAATTTGGTTAATTAATAGTTAAGTAAATTACCAAGATACGCCATGTTGTGTAAGATAAGAGACCAAATTATCCGTTTATACCTTACAGAAAAATTTGTCGAAATTTATGTCAACCTGTCAAAATATCGAATTTGTCATACAAAAATTGATAAATCTAGTGGGAAGCGTACTTCCCATGACCCTAGAAAGGATTAATACTGTGATTTTTTTTAAAAAAAATCATTTAGAAAAAATTATAAACCAGGAAACTTCAAAGAAATGTCGACTTTTCTTTATTAGAAGAAGGCATTGTACACATCCAAGCTACCGTTTGATATTTTGAATACCGGACTATATCATGAAGGTATGGTAAAAATGTAGTTTTAAATAGTAATAGATTTACACTTTACAAATAAAGCATAAATCTTGAATAACATAAAAAATCCAGCAACGTACTATACTCAATTAATACAAGATATTGTTACGTTTTTAGCGTAGCGGTTTCGGATTGAATGGACAGCACAAACAAATTTATGTACAGCTTTTTACAAGTATTTACAGGATGATTTGACAAAGAAAAACTTCAGATAAAAACAATTCAGCCGTCAACAGTCACTTACAGCGTAAATACAAGCCTTATGCACAATAAACACAGACTGCAAAACAGCTAGCGTTTAGCAAAGTAAATCACAGCGTGTTCATTAATACAACGTTAACAGCAAACGTAAACACAGCTTACTAATAACAAGCGAGAAAAGTAATCCGCTAGTCCAGCGAGACGCTTCTCTTTCGAAAGAAAACTCTCAACTAACTCACTGACTGACTGCCAGGTTACGGCAACCCGTCCCTTATATAGCCGAGCGAGTGTGCGCGAGGCTGCCTGAAAGGTCCAGCGGCTACAAGACTATTCTTTTCAACAAACCAACCAGGCTGGCGCCAAGCTCCTCCCAAACTCCGCCAACCTCGTGACGCCTCCACAGCGCTCGTAACAATATTGTACGATATCCCACACTGTTGCCTGGTAGTTCAATATAAGCCAGCAAATTTAAAGATATCGCAACAATGCTGATGAATATTTTATGCTACTAGGGTAGATATCTGTTCACTTTTTTCAAAATATCGAACGATATCGAGAGTAAGGCGATTTCAATACAAATGCAATGTTCTCTCTTATAAAATAATTACTTATAACTGCCTATTAAAAAATATTTTTTCAATCAAACTATCATTTTTTCTGTTCTTTTTCCACATAGCTTTCTGCCCCAAGAGATACTCATGGCCTTGTTTCCGGAAAGTCAACGAATGTTGCTCAGATTACGACTGCGATCCGACACAGTTGTGCTGCTTCGAAAACTGCGGCAACACCTGCCAGTTCCCAGTCTCCTTCCCGACAGACGGCATAAAAGTGAACAAACATGACCCCCACTGTCGAGTAGATTCGATGTTTCAAAGAATGCCCATTCCCCCAATTATTAAAGGCTGAAGTACTTCATTTTTTTTCTCTCTTTTTAATGCACATTACATGTCGTTATGAAAAACTTAGGGTTCTTACGTATTAGACCGTCCAACTTTATCGCCGGATTTAAAGTCGTCGACAATGAGTCGCTAAACCGCC
This sequence comes from Argiope argentata, assembly GCA_026289955.1. Lineage (NCBI taxonomy): Eukaryota > Metazoa > Arthropoda > Arachnida > Araneae > Araneidae > Argiope > Argiope argentata. The sequence goes on along the minus strand of JAOUZG010011622.1, from coordinate 438,520 downwards.
AATTATGGCAATCCGGCAATGGTGTAATCCGTTGATCTTCACCGCCAAATCCGTCGCCAATGAGTTACTAAACAGTTGGCGACCATTGGCGAAAACGGTCTAATAGGTAAGTACCGAATTTAGTTAAATGTAAATAGAAAGTACAATGGCTCTGGTTGCACAGCTTATTTTTATATTTTAAAAAATCATTCTTTATTGATGTCTTCAAAAGACTTGAAGAAATTTTTTCACGCTATTAGCCAAGTTTATTAGAAAAGAAACTGCATGATATTTGAATATTATGCAATAAAAATTAAAATAATGTAAAAATATGATGTCTTATTTAACATTGTAATAGAAAATATCCAATGGACATAGGGGGGGAGCCCAATAGGCACGGCAAGCCTCATTTCATGAAAAAGAAAGAGCATAGGTAGATATAGAGTATAGGTAGCAAAAACTCAGTTGATGCATACACGAACACTTGTATATTGTTTCACTAAAATAGCAATGCAAGAAAAATAGTATATCAATAAAAAGTAAACGGTTCAGGGTATATATACCATCTCATTTAACACAATAAAACTTATATTAATACCTCAAATACAGTGCTTTAAATGCTTGAAGCAAGCATTTCAACAGTATTTTCGCATAGTAACTGATGTAATGGGCCTGAATAGCCAAGTTGGTAGGGATTTGAATACGTATCACTTGGGCTGCGAGTTCGAACCCGCCAGCCGAAGACTCTCCTTGTGTGTGGTGGCTGGCGCAAGTAATACCTGTAGTAGTCACAAAGTCTGACATATCGAGAGTAATACCACTGGGGGAATTGTTTCAGAGGTGATCATGCTCTGTTACAGATCTAAATTATTATCGATTGTTGTTGTTTCTTATCCCAGATGGTGTGACTAAGCTACACCATCTCCATAAAACCAAAAATCTCGAGAAAATCCAAAAACAGATTAGGATCCTTTAAAATCTCGCCAGTGTTAAAACCTAAGCACCTCAGGATATGGCATGGGGAAGCCTGTTCAACCATGCACCAGTGACACTCGGACAAGAGTTTCCGACCCTGTTGGAAGGTCAGAGTTCTAATATGACCACTTAAGAAGTGAGAGAGGGCCGTCTGCTGCTTCCTAGATATATTTAGTCCGTGGCACCAACGTGGTTTAGCACTGAAGTACCAAGGGTGGGTGCACAGGTAGTATTCTCCAAAGAGCGTTATTTTCAATTTTCTTAATAGAAGTTATTTACAAAAAAGTTAAACAATTGTATGTATGCAAAGCAGCAGCAGAGGCAGACTTAGCCAAATTATTGGCAATTTCATTCCCATTCAAACTAACATGGGAAGGAACTCATTGGAAGTAAATAGTGTCTGGTAGAAAGTCGGCTGACAAGATCCAACATGTTCAGACTTGTCTTGTCCCCAACAGACGTCCATTGAGAGAGGTGCTGTATAGAGGCACGGCTCCTGTTAAAATTATGATCTGTGTATGAATGAGTGAAATGCATGACAGAAATCCGCCCCGTAAAAAGTGACGTTTGTGGGCTGGAAGGCAGACTTCTGTCCTCGGGTGCTCAGGGGCCCACACCCTCATAAGCGACTGCACTCCTCCTTCCGTTGTAAAGCGGAACACAAGAACAACTGACGTAATGAGTTCATTCCCAATAAATTCTGTGGCACAGCGCCTTGAAAAACAGCTGAATGCCTTTATTTCAAGTTGGTATGTAAGATGTTAATTCGCTCACAGATTCAAATTTTAAAATGAATGTGCACGTATCTGAAACAAGGTTGGATTATCAAATAGTAAATTAACTTTTTAAGGGTCCCACATTTAATGAAGCCTAAAATTTTAATTTTTTTTTTGCGATATTAAATATATGTTTTTATATAATTTACAAGAACTACTAATGCACTAAAATTGATTCAAATATCAAGAATTTTTTTGAATGTTAAAGAATTATGCTAATATTCCCAATTATCTCCTGTTTTATATTATGATTCGAAATTCAAAGCACTTATGTTGCTTTACAACTGAATAAATATCTGTTTCTATAATTAAATAGTACTTAGTCTCTGTTAGATTTTTTTAACTATTTTATTTTAAATTTGAATCATTTTTTAACAAATAAAATAATCAATTCTCTTAAAAGTGACTTGTAATTAAATATTTTGTAAGTTTATCAGAATTAGCTGTAAAAAAGGCTTATATAGAAAATTTAATGAAAGATATCTGTTATACAAAGTAAGACATAAGAAAAATGAGCCCGAGACTTTCATTGCCTAAGGCCTCCCCAGAGGATTTAATCCAAGTCGTATCTAGAAGAATAGTTCTTAAAATATTAGATATGGTCATATATATAGTTCAATTCAATCAACCATTCTCAAATAAAAGGCACTGGGTAAATATTAACAGTAGTTGCTATTAAGAAGTTCAGATAAATTGTTAACATTACAATAAAAAAAATTAGCATATATAAAACTTAACCTTTTTTTTTTGTATTTAAAAATATTACATTCATTAATTATTCTAACAAATTTGTAGTACCATTTAATTGACAAAATCATTTTATTTTGTATATTTGTTTTTAAAATTGACTCAAATATACTTTCAATTGCAATAATATTTTCAAATCAAATTTTAAAAACATAAATCATCAATATACAGACCAAAAAAATGCAGAAAGAATTTACAATTATAAATATTTAACGAACTGCACACATTATTTTAACTTCGCAAATAAATAAAAAACATATAAATTATGCTTTTACATTACTAATACCACATTTTTATTTCCTCAGAAATAGTTTCATGAATTAAAAAAGTTATTGTTTTCAGGAAACAGTTTTTCAATCTTTTTGTCATGCAATACTGTACATCTAATTATATGCAAGATAATTCAAAATAGTTAGAGAAGTCCCCAAACAGTGTTAGTTACAGACAGACAGCTATATATTTTTCACTCCATAAAAATAATGTACGTTAAAAACACATTTCACTATAAAGGAGGGGAAAATCATGTTACAATTCTGATTTCTTATGTTTTTTCTTTTCTTTTTGTAATAAAAAATATGAATTAAAAAAAATTAATAATTATTTAAAGTATTTAACTTCATAAAGATATTCTGATATTTTTTCAAGGTCACCCTATTTATTATTTTATTTATTCAAATTAGTAATAAAAGAAATCTAATTTCTTAGCCCTTATCTCAAATGGCTTACTTAAATTAATAGACTACAAATTCTACTTGAAAATTCACCCTCTGATTTACATTTCAAAATATAGATAACACAAAAGAATATCAACCATTTTGTAGAAATCTTTATTACAAATATCTTGGTTTATAACAAAGCAATGTATTATTAAAGAATATATCTTTAAGTACACAAATAAAGAGAAAATTCAATACACATTCAGTAAAATAAAAAAAAACACCACATTAGATTCTCTTTAAAAACATGCAACATAACCATAATTAAAAAGTGAAAAGATTTAAGCCTGAGGAAAAGGGGAAAATGAGAAAACAACACAAGTTGAAATGAAATAAAAGAATAACAAAACAAAATCCTTAATACTTTAACAATACAATATGGCTCTAAATAAAATACCAAAAAATATCACTAATATTAAAAGATGAAATAAGGAAATTAAAAAATTGACTTTCATATATAATCTAGCATAGTTTTGCCAAAGAAATTGAATAATGCTTGAAATAAATAATAATTCCTAAATAGCAAGATGTTAATAGCAAAACTGCAACTAAACAGCACACAAATTATTAGAAAAAAAAAAGAATATTTTTAATTCACCATTTAAAGAGATGATACAATATTTTAAAAACCATGATCAATTATAAAAGTGAAATATTAGACAATTGTTTGAAAAAGGTGAATTACTGGTTTTAAATCTTCTTGATTTTTTAAAAATGTATATTCTACACATTTAATTTTATTTAAACATATTTCAAACCTAAATCAATGGCATAGAGTAACTTCAGCATAGAATATCATTTAAGAATTTCAAAATGCTAAAAAAATTTTACAGATAAAAAAAAAAGAATCAAAATTTTTGTAAATAATTAGTTCTATTACAGCTTTATAGAATTTTTGAAACGTGCTTTGCGGCACAATTGCAGTAGATAGAAAAACTATTTTTCTGCTAATATTTAATTAAAATAAAAATATATAAAGTTTAATAAAAGAATAATAAAAAATATAGGATAACAACAATATATTTTAAAGTATTTTGCACATATAAGACTGACAAGCATACGACACAACACTATTTGAATTTCTCAATGTTTATATTCTAATTATACTTTCATTTAAATACTCTACAAATTCACAAGTACAACAGCTATTTTGATTTTTTTTTAATCAAGAAAAACTACACACCTGATATTGTATTTATTTTTAACATTCAGTAATGAAACAAAAATGCAAATATGTATTTCAAATTTTCAATTTAATTCAAAAATATTGAAATTTAATTCTTGTCAAACCTTAATCATTCAGGATACCAAATGATTAAGATTAGGAAGTTTTATGAAATTATTACTATAATATTAATTTAAAAAATGGATCATAAGAAATATCATTTTCTTCATGAAAAACATCTCTTCATTCAATCCCACATATATCACTAGAAGCTATATGCTTAAGAGAGGAACAGTGATAATTCTTAATACATTCATTCATGCTTTTTTCGACAATGTACAACACATAAATGCACTTGAAATATAATAAAGCATTTAAATTATTAAAATCTTCACTGTGTTGTTTATACTAATGAATATAAATGAAATCAAACAATACAAAAATTTAAGTTGAAGATTGTAATTATTTAAAAAGCAATGAAATCGTATAGTTTAAAATACCTCTTTGCATAAAAATGCTTTTAATAACAATTATAAATACATTTGATTACTTTACATAATATGCTCAATTTATAGAATAAAAGAAAGAAAAGTTATTCGAATAAACATATTGCACTTTTTAATCACTATACCCTGCTCATATTTTCATTCTAATACATGGACTTGGACGGCTCCAATCAAGAATTTAGCTTGTAAATTGAACCCTACTGAAAATATCTGTTCTTTGTGAACAAAGTTGTATTAAGTATTAAAAATCTCAAGAATGCTAAATTGTTTATTCTATTTTGCAATGAAATATAATTTCTAAATAAAAAAACTAAACAGAGCCTATATTTTTATAGAGTACATCTTAAAAGATAATTAATGAAAAATGTCTCGAAATTCTTTTAAATAAAAGTTTAAAATTAAGAATGGGTTTTCAAAACTAAGGGAATATATAAAAATAAATTTTCACATAAATTGTATTAGAAATATTTATAAAAATAAAAATACAAAAATTGGAAATGTATTATTACATTATAATAAATTATTAATAAAATAGGTGCTTCATACTTTTAAACTATTCGCCAAGGTTTCTCATTTTAGCTGCTAAACTTCTGAAAAGCACTTTTAAAATGGTCCCAATCAAAATTTATAATAAGGGTTTTCTGTAATTAGCTATACAGTAGTTATATAAAACTACAAATTATTAAGAATAATTAGCTATCAAATTAATCAAACAACAGTAAATCAGAAGAAATAAAATACAGAACACCATTTAAACAATTTTACATTTGAGGAAAGACATTAGCAACAATGAAGGAAATGGGACATGGAACTACTTATATAGCACCACTTCACAGCTCATTTAATTAATAAATTAATGTTTTAGAATGATATAAAAATGATGAAAAAGGTGCACAAACTCAAAATAAATTCACATTACATGTTGGAATTGCATTACAATTTGAAATCTAAATACTATCAAATAAAAATGCTACTTCAATTTATTAAATTTAAATTAACTAATATGCTAGTAAACAAAACAGGGAAAAATCAAAAAAATCTATCGATAATTTTTCTTTATAAATGATTTTAAAAAGGAAGATACTATTAAGAAACTCTACTAATTTTTATAGCAAATATAGTTGAAGGAAAATAAAAACAAAATATTACAGATATAGTTAATGTATTTAAATATATCAATATTTGTTTTATTAACTGTTAGAAACATTATATCATTTATTTTGATTTTATCACCATTACAAACTACATGTAAAAATATACATGTGGATTTGTAATGCTTGAGACATCAGAAAAAGTTTTTTCTCTTAAATATTTTTAATATTTCATATCTTTACTATTCTGGTAATATAAAACAAAATTTATAATAAAATATTAACACTGTTCACACTACTCAAAAAACGATTTAATGACAATGTATTTATTTTAAAATACACAATCATAAATATCTCGCAAATCTTAAATGCATTTCTAATATTCTTTATAATTTCTTCAGCACTGTAATATATTTATATTATTCAGATGTTCCCATCTTATGTCTTTAAAAAAGATGGTTTTGTTAATGAAAAACAATAACAAAAGAAATAGTTTTATTTCCTAAAAACTTGTCTTTAAACGAATTATTACTTTAAATTTGCACTTAACCATTTAACAGAAACGAAATTGAACATACAACTTACTAAAACAAAAAAAAGCACAATAGCTGCCTAAATAAATTAGCAAATCTTTATAATATACTAAAACTGATAATTTTTCCTTTGTTCATACAAAAAAATTACATTATCTTACATAAATAATCAGAAAGTAATGTATATCTCATATATTACTACTCTTCCTTAAGACACTTTTCAGTTTAGGCACTCTGTATCAATCACAGTCCTGAGTATTTAAATTTCATTTTTTGATAAAAGAATATTACATATTTATAATTTTAGATAATTGGAAATAAAATGAAGTTAAATAATTATGGCAGTGAAATGTTAGGAACAATTAAGATTATCTTTATAAAGAAAGATGGCTGGTTCTTAATGGAAGAGGAAATCCCCTCCCCTCCTTTTTCTAAATATAGGGTATGCATGCAGGAAAAAGAAATGAAATTATGGCACATCTTTTTCCTGAGACATTCATGAACATTCTTCAAAGTGTAATAAGCACTGAAAAAGCTTTGATACATAAAATAATTCTACAAGGATAGACAGACAAATAAGAAAACCTGCGAAAAGATCAAGCTGTAATGTATAGAATGTGTGAATTTATGCTTGTAAGTGCAAAATGAACAGTATTTTTGATGTCATTCAGCTTCGAATCTGTAAAGAGAGAAAGAGGAAAAAAAATCAATCATTTGAATTCAAAACAATTCATAGATATCCATTTTATATAACAATACATTTTTTTATTATCCCCTGAATATTCATTACTCTTTATCTCATGACATTGTTTAATTTTGAATTAATAGAAAGCCTCTTTGCAAGTAACATTTATTGCCTTTATTAATATTAAGAATGCATTTTTTGAATAACAGTAGGTATATTAATATAAATTATTGAATAACAGTAGGTATATTAATATAAATTATTGAATAACAGTAGGTTTATTAATAAAAATTATTGAATAACAGTAGGCATATTAATATAATTCAGCAACAGTATATGAATTAATCACTCAGAAAACGTTATGACCTTTTTGATGAAATCTTTTTTTATTTTCACACAGTAATTTCTCATACTCTTATTTAAAAAGCATAAGCAGGCACTGATTCATTGCATTATCTCTTAAAATAACGATTTTTCTTGTAGAATTTTTTGGGTTTGCGATTTCTAGGCATTTTGGATAACCCAATTTTTGGTTAGTTGGAATTTTATTATATGTTAAAATAAATCAAAAAGCAGCATCAGTAATTTTTACTTTAAGTATAAAACTTTAATACATAAATAAACTTAATATTTTACACTTTAAGTATTTTAAAATTTTTATAATAGTAATGAAAATAAATCATTTGAGTTCCATACAGCTCCAAAAACACAAATTAATCAATTTGCATTTCTAAGTATCAATCATACATATACTGATAGTGATACTCTCTATAAAAGAATCTTATTTAATACCTGATTTATACACATCCTTACTAATAACATTTGTGAGAATTTTTTTCCTATCATCAAATACAATTGATCAATCCAGGCATAAATTGAGTTTAACTGTATGGGATGTTCACATACATTTATATTCAAAAAATAATAAGTTCATTCAATCTTTTATCTTTAAAATTTCATCATTCAATAGCATTTAAAAGTAATATTTAATATTTTGAATTCCTCTTACTTTAATTTAAAGAGGGAAAAAATCTTTTAGATTCTTCTTAGTTTAATTTAAATAGAATTTTTTTAAAAAAAATTATAAAATCTTGGCATAAAATATTACCTCAAAATTATTTGTTCCCTTTTCTGAATAAGTAATGGATTAACTCAATCTGGTTTATATTTTAAACCTCACACTTTGATCAATTCACAAAATATATTAATTATAATTATTTTTAATGAATTCCAAATCATGAATATTAAACCACAATTAATTATAGATATATTCTTCAAACATGGTACAGGATTGGAACAAAAAAGGTATATATTTCAAAAAATAATGAACTGCACCAAGCTCCAAGAAGTAAACCAAGTATGACTAACTGACAAGGCCACAAAGGAATACATTTACTTAAAAAAGGCCCCAAATATTATAAAATTCTTACATATAAGGAAATTGATTTTAAAAATAATAAAATTACATTCTTAAAATGCCAAAATCTGCAAGTTCGAAAAGAAATGTATCATATCTGAATCACAAATTAGAAATGAGTTCTATCATTAAAGGCAATAACAATGAATGTTTCCTTGAGGGTCTCAAGGAAACAACTAAATTTGCATTATTTTACATTTTGTTTTTGAAAATATATTCAATTTTTAAACCTAATTTAAAATCTTAAATTCTTTGCCTTTTATCATAAAAGACAAAAAAAATTTAATAAATATGAAATTTAATTAACTTACACTCTTTTTTAGGCGTAACAAATAGATGCCATTCTATAAAAAAGCTTCAACTTAATCACAAAATGTGCCCATTTTGATTGGCTACATCCATCATGTAATACTTAAATATTTTACGAAATAGTAGACTTGATAGTTTAAAGACAATCATATAAAAATAATTCATTTTAAAATGGTTTTTTTAATTAAATTTAAAAATATTTTAAATAAATTAGTTAATCCATATTCATTGCATAAACGACCGACATACATGTTATACTTACTATTCCTCCATGTGATGAATTTCTGAACTCTCTGAAACTTTTAGAGATTCTCTAGAAGCTGCCTCCTAAAATTACAGAAATCAATTTAAACACAATGTGCACAAATCGTTAATTTAATATCAAACAATAAAAATAATAATAATTTATTCTATAGTTGTAATGTTAAAAGTTTTTAACATTAACATTATGCTTATAAAAAAATAATGAATTTTAAGATATATTTATATATTTCAAAATATCTACTTAATTTAAAGTCAATTTTCTTTAATTCACTTTTCATCCACTAACTACTAAGAATATACACGCACTTCAAAGTTTTTAAACATTAAATCTAAACAAGCTTTAAAGTTAAAATAATTAATAAAATGACTTAATTCTGAAATAAAAATATTAAATTAAAATGAATAAGAATTGATTAAAAAAAAATAAAAAGCAAAACATACACTAAACTAACTTATTCAAGAATTAGCTAATGTTTTTGACATCATATAAAATATAATTTGAAAATAAATAAATAAATAAACTTTGATATCAACTTCAGAAAAATGGTATTTCAAATACTTAAATAAAATAAGAGGCAAGACTCTTTAAAAAAAGAGATTCAATTATTCAAGTATTATCTGCACAGCTATGCATCAAAAAAAATTTTACATCAATCCAGACTTTATTTGAACCTGAATAAATCCTATTTCACTGTAAAACCAGAAAAGAAAAGTTAAAAGAGAAGAAAAGAAAAAAAAGTTTTTATTTTATTTTAATAAAAATTTTCCGAAGTATTTTCAGTTTTTTGTAGTAATTCCTCATTGTTTAATTATAAAAACTCAGCCATTCTAATTTCAAAATTAAACTCAATTCAAAGACTAACGAATTAATTATGCTAAACAATCAAATTTTCAAAATAAAGCATAATGTTAAAAAAATTTTATGATAAATTTTTTAATATATCTAACATTTTCTTAATTAGAAAATTCCTTAATATTTTAACAAACTTATTTTTTTAAGAATATTTTTAATATAACCACCAACTCAACATCAAAATAAAATTTACATAGGTTGTACATTAACAAAATTCTTAAATTAAATGAAGCAAAATAAATTACTTTGTTATCACTGATCATAAAGTCTTATTTCAGATTTCAATTCACAGAAATAGCAAATATAAGAAACAGAATTAAATATTTAAAAGGAACAATCTAATTTTAAGAAAGATTTGAACATACAATTAATCAATAAACTGACAAGAAAAATGAGGACATTTATCTTCACTGACCTCTCCATTACTATTCAAAAGTGTAGTTAAAAGAGACGATGATGAACACCAAGACTGATTCTTCATTACCAAATTCTGTGGTGGATTAGCTGAAACACCACTATTGGAACTCCAAACCTGAAAAAATAATATAGAAAGATCAATGACCTATTATGAGTAAGACGGTTGACAGAAATATATATCAAATACAAAAAGGATGTTTGTGGTTAGAATATGATATATATTTCATATATTCCCCAGTTTCAAGTTGAGAATTTCTAGATTTATGAAAGCTACGACCATTATCTTCCTAAAATTATTATTAGTTATTAATCAGAAATTAATTATATGAGTAATGTTGTAGCAGAATATATAACATCTTTCAACAATGAGATATTGGATTGTGTAGAGGTAGTAAAATATTACTTATTTTCCTTATATATCATATATACATATTTTCAATCCCTAAAGTCATCTTAAAATGTTACTGGAAAAATTTGAAGAACAGCTAATTGAAAATTCTTTAACTTTCATAAAACATTTATATCCCTGTAAGCCAGTTTTTATTGTAAATTTTATTCTAGAAGAATTAAGTAAAAAACATCCACTATCTGCATTAAAAAAAATTTACTAATGGAACAGAAAATTTACAAATTATACAAAAAAAAATCAGAAAATGCTAACTCTTTTATTAAAAAATTCACATAGAAGTAACTTTTTTTAAAAAAAATTTCTGTCAAGAATTTTTTGAAACGGCATTTTATATTATAAATTAATTAATTCAAGAAAATTGTATCATTTGCTTCACCAATGAAACTGTCCAAAAATATAAGTATATATGCCAAAAGAATATTATATACAAATATTTAGAATTTTACATTATAAATTATTTGAATACATATGTTTTTATCTTAAAATAATTTCGAGGATTTTTTTAATTGGAATTATGCATATTTACATGATTTGCTTATGAATTTTAGGGATTATTTATCAAAATTTACAAAATTAAATTTTAGATATTCTTACTGTAATTGTTGCATTTGGTTTGATAACAGTAGCACGAGGAAACTTGTAAGTCACTTCCGCACTTTCACCTTTTTGTACTAGTTGCCAACTTCCTAAAGAAATTTCCTAAAATAAAGAAAATACACTTCATGTATAATATGAAAAAGTTTTTAAAATGATTCAAGAATAAAAGCCTCATCAAATTGAAAAAAGTGTTTTCAATTACTACCAGTAATCATATATTTGCATTAATGTCACATATTTAGCTATGCATAATATATACCTGTAATTAGAAAATATCAATGAATATGTAACTTATAATATACTAAAGAAGAAAAATAATATAAGCTATTATATACATATGGTTAATAATTTCCTATTAAATGTAACCGTTACTCATAACAAATAGAATGAAAAACACGGTTTAAATTTTCATGAATAACTTATCAATTGTTTTAGGGATATTTCCTTTCTCCTAGAACAGATACTCTCTTTTTAAGTGATCAATATTACATTTCAGCTCACATGGTCGATTTATTTGTGTTTTAATCACTTTTATAACTCTCTTTCAAATATAAACTTACTTCAAATATGAAGAGTTCAGTAAAAGATTTGGCAAGCTTTATGGCCCTGAGCAGTGCACTTTTAACATAGCCAATTTAATTTCATATTTTGGTACCTTTTTATGATTCATCTTACGCTATTATTTTTAATGTTATAAACTTTGCTAAAATATCTTATCTGTAAATAATAAGTTTGTCTATATTGATTACAGCCTAGATAATACATTTCATTCAATACATAATATTCTATTATTTTATAAATATTTTTATAACTAAATGAATGCAATGAAACAGGTAACAACTATTTCCGAGTATTAAAATTATTCTAAAATTTTAATATTAATAGAATGTGAATTTTTTTACAAACTATAAAAATAAACTTTTTCAATTGCCCTGCTTCTAGTCAACTTAGTTTAATAAGAAACCACTAAAGGATTAATAATACTAATGAAGGTAGAAAGGATAAAACCACCTTAAAGATTGTCCAAATTCACAAAGAACGCACTCATAATCAATATTACATATTTTCACATTCAAAAAAGAATATCTTTCAAATGTTGAAACTCAAAATTAACTGCAGTATATTCAATACTCTACAGCTAAGAAGTTACAAAAAAGATCCACAAATGCCATGTATTAATGATACCCACAATTAATTTGAAGTACTATATTCCCAAACTGATGAACAATAACTTTTTCTCTGAATTAATGATTACAGGAAAATAGCATATTTAACCCTTTTTGAAATGGGTATGTCATATATGAATAACCAGTTAATGCCTACCCACATATATATAAAGAGCAGGAACACCCCCATGGCCGTTCAACAATTAGAGTCTTACACTCAGGGGGGGGGGGGGCTGCAATGCCTACTCACAGCTGGGCATACCATCCATACATTTCTGGAATTCAAACTCAAGGGACGGTGAAGCATATATGCATTAAAACTGGAAATAAATATAATTTTAGAATCTTGACCTTTAGTTTGCTTGTGTGCTAGTGTAACAATCACTTGTGAGAATCAATTGTTTTTATTTTTCCTTTCTTCTTTTTCTGTAATTACTTGATGAAACTGTAATCTTTTCAGGTTTCAACATCAGCTCCGTTATATCAGCATAACTTTTAGACCCATTTTGTGCACTTCTCTTTTAATCACGGATGGTCTTGGTTTTCGTTATAATGGCAAAAAAAATGCCAATTGGTCAGTGGAAGAATGTGTTCATAGTATGAATGAATAAATAATCTAAAAAAAGGTATGAAAAAATGACAATATATAGATTTTAACTTTATAATTTGACATTTTTTTCAAAGTGAGGCTTAGTGACACCAAACCCAGGTCCTTTGAGATTATTCCTTTCGCGTCAACATGAAAGGGTTAAATACATATAGCAATTAAAAATATATTTTTAAAAGTAAATGCATATTTTTACAGCAATTAATAATATTCTTATATATTTTCACTATCGTTTGTCATTCCCTTTAGAAAAATATTTCCTCAGAACCAAAGTAAAAATAAATCAGGAAATGAATGTTAGGTTAATTGCATCTATAATTTTTTTCACACAAATTTTATTGAAATCATAAAGTAATATGATCTGTTATAAAAAAATTGGGGCATCTGATATAAGAGGGCTTTGTAAAAGTTATAGAAGCTATTAAAAATGATAGAAGATTTAAAATGCTTTGATCAAAGTAGTTGTTATAAATACAAATAATTTGGCCTGGTAATGCATTTCACTCATAAATATACTAATATTATCTTCAAATGAACAAAATACTTATGATCAGTAGCAATGATATTACAAAATATTTGAATAATAACAAATACACTAACTTGTTTTCCTTTATTATGAATTTTGACAAACTTCCCCTGCATATCATGATCAGCTATATCAATTTCCCCAGAGGATTTCGCAGATGTTTGAATACCAGAGCTCGTTCTTTCAGAATCAGTTAGAATGCGTCTTCGTTTATGGGATCGTACGGGTGTTGACCTGGATGGTTGAGGACTGCTGGCACGTGAACTTGAGGGGCTGATGTTCAATCTGAAGAATACCAATAACTTTAAATTATTATATTCATAAAAATTAATAACTAAAACAAATATCTATAACAAATTGATACAAATTTCAATAATTTAGTCCAGACATTTTTTTAATCAATTAGAGGTAGAAATTAAAAAAACTGTTGCAACCAATTGACATGCCATTACAAAATGGATAGTCTTTGGGTATTATAGATGTAAGCATTGAATAGCAAAGGTCATAAGAGAAATGACTTAAACCAATTAAAATCTCTTTTAATACGTATTTTAATAATTAAAGCCTGTCATTTAATAATTTAACATTAATTTATTGATTCAAAACTAATATTTTGAATGAAGAAATTGAAATCAGCAATTTTATTTTTGAATAAGGAAATATAGAGATTTTTATAAAGCAACATAATTCTAAATTTTAAGAGCAAAATTACAATGGATTTTTAAAAAATAAAAGGAACCTAATTAAAAAAATGAGGTGAAAAAGCAATAAAAATATTTCAAAAGAATTCTATATAAGGTTTTTTTCTCTTTTATAATACTACTAACCATATAATGGTGTCCACAAATTATAACAATAGCATATAACCAATATCATACACAGATATCCTTCTTGAAATAATTGTACTGTGTTATTTAAAATATATATTAACAAACATTTTTTTAAAAAATTAAGCTTAAAAACTCTTTCAATCCAAATTTAATTATTAAGACAGAAATAACTAAGTATATAAATTTATATTATATTAAAATCTTAATACAGTAAGACTAACTTCCATCTTTAATAATTAAACACTTTAATCTTTGATACCATAGTTCAAATTTATAATCAATTCATGAGCATTTATCAATATAAATTACAATCATTAATCAAATTTTTAGTATTATATAAAATTTTACAAATAAGTAATTTTATCTGTTTAAATCTTTTATAAATTATTGTATTGCAACAAAAATCAAAAGCTTTCACATTTCTAAAAAATACATAACTTTATATTAATTATGAAATAACACTGTTTAAATTTAAATGCAACTGTGGGGTTTATTTTTTAAATTTATAAATATGAATATTATCTGCTTCTTGCATAAATAGAGAAATAATAATTGTCAATGCTCAAATTTAACCCACCTACTTTTTTCATATGCTATTTATTTTCTATTTTTTATGCTCTCTCTGTAGTCAGATATTTATTTTTATTTACATCACACTTTCTTCTATTTGCTATAATTAACTTAGATTTATTTATTCTTTAAATTTTATAAACATTAATCATCCTAAAAATATAAGAACTGAGAGTTTAAAAATATATTGATTTATATATTGATTATCATATTACATTTAAAATCTAAATACAGATAAGTTCTCTGCCTTTTTCAAAGAAATGCAACATTGGCTAATATAAAATTTATAATAAATTAATTAGACCTTAACTTTTTATTTAATTTATTGATTAGTAATGCATGCAAAAAAATTAACTTTTATGCTATATAATGGAAATTTAGAAATTCATAGCAAATCGGAATTAATTCTCTTTAAATTACAAAATTCTTGCAACAAACAGCAAGAATTTCATATTTCAATGTTTTGCATTATTTGAAATGTATTTAAAAATACTTAAATGAAAAAATGCAACTTTTCAATATAAAATTAAAATTCCTCCCAAAATTTTATGTTACAGAATATTACCATAAATGAAATGAAATATCCAATTATATTTTGCAAATTCAATCACTACTCTAATAGTAATGACAGGCTTAACTTGGAAAATGTCAATTCATATATATAAAATAAATTTCAGGCCCTTATAAATTTGCTTACTTCCATTTCAACACAAAATTAATAAATAGGAAAAGTAAAAATAGTTTGGGCATAGTGACAAATATAACTTTCATACCGTAATTCTTCTCCTTCAAGAAGTTTCCTGTATGCTGCTATTTCCATATCCAATGCTACCTTGATGTCTAAAAGTTCACGATACTCGGTCAGCTGCTGCTCCATTTCTTT
Organism: Argiope argentata; assembly: GCA_026289955.1. Taxonomy (NCBI): domain Eukaryota; kingdom Metazoa; phylum Arthropoda; class Arachnida; order Araneae; family Araneidae; genus Argiope; species Argiope argentata. The sequence continues at coordinate 422,499 of JAOUZG010011622.1, read as the reverse complement.
TCTTAGGTTACGCAACTCTTCATCTTTTGCATTCAATGCATCAGCATGCCAGTCACGTTCCTGTTCCAACATCTTTTCAAGATCTTTAATTCTGTTCAGTAAGGAGATGTTCTGCAAAAAGGAGAAAATGATTGCTAAAAAATTCATAAATACATTAAAAAAAATTCACATAAAATAAATAAATTTAAAAAATTAACACATTAGTTTGAGTTATTTTTAAATTGACACATTTATTAATTATTTCACATGGAAGCATGAATAGTTGAAAAATTCTCACTTACTGTAGATTCCAGGCTATTATTTTTTGAACTCAGGCTATCAACTTTAGTCTTCAGTGTTCTTAGTTCATCTCTATATGAGTTGGAGAAATCTGAAGTTCGATCCAACTTCTTTTGTAAATCAGCAATCTATAAGACAAATTTTCTAAACTGCAATAAACAACTTGGTTTGACAAATCATTATCCCCTGCAGGATACATGATGCATGAGTGGATTTGATATAAATTCCTCTCATGGCTTGTTATATATGTGCTCTAGTGTTTTGTAAGTTATAACTTACTTTTTCAATTATTTATTAAGTTACTTGAAATTATAGTAATTTAGTTTTGATATAGGTCACTAACACCTTCCATACCTATCAGTTCTGTTGCCTGCCACACAAATGAGGCAAAGTTTACATGCAATACCAGACAGCACCATCTGGAAGAATTCCTCATTCGTAAAAGAGCACTTCTTTTGATGTGCATTCATCCCAAAAGGGGTTAAGAATTTCATTATTCATTGATTCAATAAAAGTAATTAAACATTATAATGTACCTGTTTGAGAATTAAATTTTTACCATTAGAAATAATTAAGCGTTCAGAATTAAAATAGAACATTCTTTATTTTAAAAAGCTTTTTTTGTTACTTATTTATGATTGAAACTTAAATATTTAATATTTTTAATTAGCAATAATATTAATCAAATGAATATGAATTTCTAATATGCAAAACTATTTTGTAGTATCTTTCTATTTACATTTCTTATTATCAAATTTTAAAGCTTAATATATGAACTATAAAAAATAAAGTATTAACTGCTGTAATTAGTACCTCAACTGATACAACATATTTAGCAGTAAAATTGTGCATCAAACGAATTGAGATGTTACTGCCCCTTTTCCTAAACAAGCAACACTAGTGTGCACACTTTGAATTTTGCATAATGTACTTTGCACCAATAGGCTACAAAAAAGTTTGTATCTTCAAGTTTTTAATTTTTTTCCTTTTAATCTTAAGATTATTTTTAACTCTGCTTGTTTAACTATTATTACGTTTACTATAGTTGCCTTTTGTTATATTTATTAAACTTATATTTTGCTAAAAAAATTAAGTGCTTCGAACTTAATTGAACACACAACTTCCATAGGAAGCATAGTGTGTGCATGGCTTTATTTTCTGATGTAGTATCTACAATGACTATAATCCCACAATATAAATATATTTAATTATGTTATACAACATAAATACATTTAACATCATGGATTTTCACAGCCTTTACATATTTGTGCAGACTAAAGCTTTATCTTCTTAAACAAAAATCAATCAAACAATAAAAGTGAATGGATTTTTTTTTGTAAAAAAAAATATATTATCTGAAATATATTTTACCTTAGTTTCATATAAAGTTTCTATTTCATCTTTGTTCATTCGCAGCTGAGTTTCATATTGCTCTCGCAATTCACCTAATGTGTCCGACAACTTCTGTTCATAGTTTTCTGCCAGTTGGCTATTCAACTCCGAGATTTCTGTTTCTTTCAAATGTCGAGTTTCAGTAATTTCCTATAAGAAATGCAATAACAGGATTATAATATAATACAACAATAAAAGTAACAAATTTTATCCACAGTAATCTTATAATTCAATAGAAAAACTAATGGTCATTTAAGCGTATTTTATTTTTAAAGCTTTATTATAACCAAAAAAATATGAAATGTTTTCTTTAAGTTTAGAAGTATGTACATAAAATTCATTAAATAGAGTTAATTTTTGTAGCTATACATCAAGTGTTCCCACTAGTACAGGAGGTTACTATGTATTCCTTAATGACTGTGTATCAATGGGAGCATATTACATGTACTATCAAGCATATTCTGCAATTACTATCAGCTTGTACATATTACTATCAAGCATATTCTGCAATTACTATCAGCTTGTACATATTACTATCAAGCATATTCTGGAATAGCTATTAACACATTAACAGAAAGAAAAGAAATGAAAACATTTACTTACTCTTTGATATACTGTTTCTTTAAAAGCCAATTCTTCTCTAGCACTTTGCAGCCTGTTTTCTAGGTCTACTCTAGTTAAAGTTTCATCATCCAGTTTTTTCTTTATTGCAGCTAACTGCCTGGATAAATCTTCATTTTCAGCCAAAGCATCCTATTAAATTAAAATTTAAAATATGAATAGAATGTGATAAAAATAACTGAACAGAACTAAAATCTGAAGAACAAATTAACACTTTAAAAGAAGTTACAACATACTCTAAGCTGATTTTCTAATCTTCTGTTTTCAGCACTAAGTGAAGAAACTCTCTTCTGAAGATCTTGATTTAAAATATCAGATGTTTTGGCTTGTTTCTCAGCAGTGGCCAGTTCCTTTTCTTTTTTCATCAATCTGCAAAAAATTAATTTAAAAAAAATTAAGACAGCATAATAATCTATACAAACATTAACACATCTAAACTTATACAAATATTAAGAATACACTTATCCTAGTTTTTAAAAAAGATTTAAAACTGAATAATTAAATTGTAAAATTTTACTTTGTCTATTATGTTTATTTTCATTGACCTTCAACATTATAAAAACTATACATCATGATGGTATTTGGCTCTCAGAATATCAAATAATATGAAAATATTACACAATATCATGTACAATAAGAATGCATTTAAGGAATGATAATGTTGCAGGTACATTTAAAACAAAGCAATAAGATAGGCCACATTTCATTAAATAATATTTTGTTCTGACTTCATTTGCATCCACAGTTATGTTGCAACTCTTTAAAAAATGCAATAAGATAAACCATGCATTTATCTTTACTTGGATAGTAAAACTAATTAAGTCATATCATTTATACATATTATATACATAATTCTGTATAAAAAAGCAGAAATGTTCATCTTAAGGGATTATTTTTCAAATTTTAATTAAAAATCACAGGAGATATCACTTTCTCATGACAATCTCCAGTAATATACAAATTTGCATTACTGTACAGATTAAATTTTTATACCATTTTGAAAATCTCTTTTTAATGACAAAAATTTTATTGTACTACAAATTTTTCCTGAATTTTGGTAATTTTTTTGTATAATTTTCAAAAATTGCATTTTATAATTAAATTGAAATATTTAATCAATGAGTTTTTTTATTCTTATTGAAAGTTAAAGAAGAAACTATATGCTTAATATTTCTACAGTTTACATCAGGAATAAGGAAATACTATGAAAGTTTGAAGATCTATAGCTGGACAATACATTTTCAAAAGCATTATGATGTCATAGTACAGAATATGAGTATTAAATAGGGTCTATTTGAATATTTCATATAAATAAACAGAAAATGAGTAAAGCTATTAAAAACAGCTTGGATTTAATATTTGTTACTATCTGATGCTTAAAAATATTTTCTTGTGTGGAATCAAACATTAGGTTAAGAAAAATATTCATGTGAAAAGAAATCCAATTAAACCAGCTAGTATAAGGAATATGAATTTTGAATTCAAATCAAAACAAAACATGTCACAGCAACTAGTAAATTTATGATAAAAAATTTCATTAAATAAAAAACAAATGCTAAAATATAGGAGGTGCCAGCAGAAAAGTATAAATGATTTTAAATTACCTGAACTCAATTTTTATAACTTAAAGAGTTAAACATGACAGACTTTAAAATACGATATGACATTCTAATAAAAAATTATACAACTTTATGGATTAATAATCTTACCTTGTAAAGATGATAACTTCTAATATTAATCAAATATCATTATAATTAAAAATAACGTTGGTATGTTATATGCAACTCTTGGCTTCATGCAAAATTTTTAAATTTAGCATCTAAGATTTATTGCAAAGAGAAACAAGTTTTAGGTTAGCATTTTAAAATTCTATTGCATGATTAAAAAAATTATTTCTAAATTTCTTGCTTATATGCATTATAATATCAACAATAGGCATATTTTTATGACTACAAAATCTGCAGAACCATAACAGTCATATAATAAAATCAGATTTTAAATTTAGAAAGAAACCAGTTAAACTATCCTTTGGGTGTTTAAAAATTCCTAAATTTCTCTTTAGAAATTATGGATGCATTAATATAATTACAACTATAATAATGATACATATATGAAAAAGTAAAATATTAAAAAATAACATCATATGATTAGAATAAAAAATGTATAATGTGTTTTCTAAAATTAAAAAATAAACACAGAATGCTTCCTAAAATTTTTGAGAATTAATAAAAACATTAAAATATTCAGTATTCAATAAACATATATTTTAATAATCTATTTAAAATAAATTGATAAGAAGTATTGACATCTCATATTCAAATTTAAACACTTTGTTAGCTCCATGTAGATAGGGAAATATATTTATAATAACATTATCAAATCATCAGAAAAAAAAATAAGAAGAAGAATAGTAACTTTGAAAGCCTAATGTTAAATCAAAATTAACATCTATAAACTTAATTTCATATACATTTTATACAGGTCATGATGTTTTGCACTTAAATATTTTTATATTTTGCTATAAACAGATTTAAAAAAACATTTGCCTCTTTTTATTTTGTTTTTACAAATCTCTTGCTTTCATTCATTAGATTATATCAATTTGATTTTTCATTAGTGTAATGAATTATTCGAGAAAATTATATTTACTAAATTTCTGACAGGATCTAAATCAAAGATAGTAATTTTTATTTGCTGTCATTATAATAATATATAACATTTTTTATAAAAATTAAAAAACTTTTTCTTATTTATAAACAGAATTTGGACAGTCATGACTCCTAAAAGTATGCCTTGATAAATAATTCCAGACCTTGATATTAATTTATTTTCAAGTCAACACTAATCAGATTACCTTAAAATTAATAATACCTGAAAAATATACCAATTTTAATCATCCTGATACTAGTATATTAATTAAAATAACTGCTAGTTGCAATAAATATGACATCTTTAGTGATTTCCAATTGTTTGATAATTAATTACTGACGTCTGGTTAATACATAAGCATCATCATCTTTGCTAAAGGAGCAAAATAGATGATATTCAAAAATTTAACAATATAAATTCAATGTTAAACATTATATCATTGCCAAAAAATTCAAATAATATCAAAGATGTTTGACAACTATTTTTTCTTCTTTTAATTCAGTTCTATTTGAATCATAATAATTACAATTTTACTATTTACTTTCTTTTGTTTAAAATAACTATCAATTCGCCGCTAAGGAATGCATGCCTAACTAGATAAATGATGACAGATTGTATTGCCCAAGAAAAACGCGGTCACTAATAACTTAACTTCATTAGTGACCAAATATGGAAAATTGAACTTGATGATATTAAATCACACTATTTCTCAAATATATGAACTTCAAACATCGAAATAATTTTAATTATAATTATTCACTGCAAACATGTAAAAAAAATGCAGAATTTTCTCATTATTTAACCTTTAATTAACAAAGTAATAAAAAAATTAACCATACAGAATTAAGATAGATTCCTAAACACTGATTTTAAAAAGAATGATAAAAGAGGAAGTGATTCATTTAAAAATAAAATAACTTACTTCAAGCGTAATTCGTCTGCTTCATTTTTCCATTTATCAGCCTCGAGCTGTAGTTTCGCTTTCTCTTTAGCGGTGATATCCAATACTTTCCGCACCTCGGACAATTCTTTTTCATAACAATTTTTAACATTAGTCACCTCCTTGGTGGTTGTTTCTTGAGTTGTACGGATAAGGGTTGATAAACGTTGGTTTTCTTGTTCCAAATTACGAACCGTGTCTATATAAGTTGCTAGTCTGTCATTTAAATTTTGTAATTCGGCCTTTTCTTGAATTCTTGTGATACGTGTTGGGCTCAAATTAGATCTACGACGATCTGAACTAGTCGAAACCTGAGGACTCGGACTGCGAACTTCATGAGATATATTTAGAGTTCGCCGACTCATTTTGGTAGCCATCGGCCAATGCGGATATCAAAAATCTTACAAAAGCAGAGCACTAAGTATCCCTTAACTCACACAGCGACCCGCAGCAGACAACTACTAATATTTAGAACGGAACAGAGCGCCGAACACCGGTATGCGCACGAAACCGGAAAGCGGGCATCTCAGCCAATCGGGTGTTTAGAAATCAAAACTAAAACCGCGGGTGTTAGAATGGCTCATTCTTAAAACTGTTATTACTCAAAATAATTGAGTTCTATGAGAAAAATATTTAATTTTGGTAACTATTGTTATCATTTAATGGAATTGTATTTGATTTTAGCTGATATTTCACAGGTGAATGCTTTTTAATCATCTCAAATTAAGCCACACCCATTCTTGTTCAACTTGATGTTAACCACACCCATTTTAGCAGAGCAATCAGACTGTCTACCGCAGTAATGACTGAATTATTGCATGTGTTATTGGAATTATTCGAAAATTCCATTTTATACTAAAATATATAAAATTGTAGAAATATAATTACTGATATTCAATTTAATAATGAATCTGAGCAATATTTAGCACTTAAATTAGAAAACTAGATAAATTATAAAATTCCATTTGGACATCGGTTGTTAATGTCAGAGACATGTGAACATGCGCAATCTATCAATTTTTACTTCACTCTTACTCTGTACAAATGGAGAGTTGACATATGACGTCATCGCTAAATATAACTTCCTATCTTTCTCTCTCCAGGATATCTGTCGTATTTTTTATTTATACCGTGTTGTGAGTGGGCGGACTCTTGGGAGAGCTGTCAACCTGTACCGACTGCATGCAATAAATTTTGGGTGAATGTTGTGTCTGCACTTGCAAGTTCCGCTCCCCATTGGACAAATTTTAACATTTCTTTAAATAAATAGAAGAAATTAAATTATTTTCATAATGGTATTTTATTGAAGAAGTGTTTTTTAGAGACCTTGAAAAATGTTAAAAAATTAAATATAAATACTATCACCTGTTTTTATAAGAGAGGTCTTTAAATATTATTTAATCCTTTTGTATTTATTCCTGAGAAAGACAAAAGAAAATATATTTTTCAGAGTTTCTACATGCTATACAAATACACATAACTACATTTTTTTAATTGAGAGCCAAGAAAATAAAAATTATATAAACACATCAGAAAATGGTTATTCAGTAAAAGTTTATTTTAATTAATGATATTTTTTGCAATGTAAAGGCAAAATATTATTGGAATGCCAAATAGTTAGAAAAATTCGGACAAAAATAATCAGTGATTTTTTTCATCGTCAAATATCAGCCAAACAATCAGACTCCAGTACTATATTTTTCAACATAAAGTATCAGTCATGATTATTGAAATATTAACTACAAAGTACTATATTTTTCAACATAAAGTATCAGTCATGATTATTGAAATATTAACTACAAATAGTTTTAATTAGATGATTCCTCTTCAGTACATATATACAAAACAAAGGCTAATTAGATGACCCCTCTTCAGTATATTTATAAAAAAAAGGCTAATTAGATTACCCCTCTTGAGTACATTTATAGAAAAAAAAGGCTAATTAGATGACCCCTCTAGAGTACATATATAGAAAAAAAGGCTAATTAGATGACCCCTATTCAGTACATTTATAGAAAAAAAGGCTAATTAGATGGCCCCTCTTCAGTACTTTCTTAGATAAAAAGGGCTAATAAGATTACCTGTCTTGAGTACATATATAGAAAAAAAGGCTAATTAGATGGCCCCTCTTGAGCACATAGTATATAAAAAAAGGCTAATTAGATGACCCCTCTTGAGAACATATATAGAAAAAAAAAAGGCTAATTAGATTACCCCTCTTCAGTACCTTCATAGAAAAAAAGGTTATAATATTACTCCTCTTCAGTACATATATAGAAATAAAAGGTTAAGAGAAATGAAAACAAGAACAAATGAAAATAAAAAATGCAAATACAAAAAAAAAACATTTCTTGTGAAACATGAAGACAAATTGTTATTATTTACTCGAATTGTAAATAGAAATGAATGAGACTCAAAATGGAAAATAAAAAGGAAATTGGAAAGCCCTGATAAATCCTGAAAAAACAGACATTTTCTTAATTACAGAATGTAATAATTAATTCTATGAACTATTTTATAGTCTCATTAACTGTTTTAAAATGTGGTCCATAGCAAATATGGACATTTATAATATGGCCTTATAAATGAAATAGTGCAAAAATAGAAATTAAACGAAAAGTATTAAAAGAATGGTACAGAGATAAGAACAACTTTTTCTGAAATTCTTAGAATTATTATTAGGAAAATGTTTGTGATACGTTTTATTAGAATTAATAAAACTTTTTAATATAGTACAAGTGTTTCATTTCGATTTTTGTTGTTCGTGAGGCATGACGGCACTTGTATTGGCTCCATATTTATGAAACTTCTATGCCGCTCTACCAATTTATTTGAGTAATTTTTTTTCGAGTGAATTTGTTTAAGTACCTTAAAAGATTATTTGATTTTAAAGCTGTCATTTACCTCAGATCAATAAAGGGTAAATAATGCTTTAACTAAATGCGACTAAATTATTGTTATCATGTCAGAGTATGATGTTGTTTTTGGGTTGAGGTTTTTGGCGTCAACAAAAATCCGTAGGCGAAAAATAAAAATTTTGCCATAATGCACGAGCATAGAAAAAATACTTTTAATAACGCGTTGCCATTGTATTTACCAAAGCTCTGATTTAAAAAATAATAAGTTAATGACAATAGCAAATAACACCTAGAAAAATTTTGTCATTTTGAGCATACTATTATATGAAATGAAATAAATAGGAAATGCGATATTTTTTTATAAACAATCAATGCGAGACAAAATTCTTTGGGTCGTTTGCAGCACTAAAGGGACTCATTCGATGAAACAATTAAAATAAATAAAAAATATAATTTAATTTGCACGAGTAAGTGGTGTTTGGCCGTTCAAGAAATAATGTTCTGACATGATACATTGAAATATGCGTAACAGATTTCACTTTAATATGTTTATTATTATTATTTTGGCCCCTTTCATATTCTTATAGTGCAAGACTTAATCATATTATCACAAAATGAATTAGTTGTGTTATCACAAGACTTAATCATCTCATCTCAAAATGAATGGAATTTGGCTTCATAATTGAATTGTATTTTCTCTTAATTTAAAATTCACACTCAGAAATTCACTATATTAAGGAAATTATAGTCTTTGGTAAGAAAGAATTTCGTAACAATACGCCATGTGATCAGGCAAGCAGAGAAAAAGAAGTTCGTCCTCTGCTAAGTCATACAGACATAATTTGCATGGGGTGGGGGTTGCATGCTATTGTTTAGAACCGAGTAGGCCTCGATGTCGGTATCAGTTTTCAGTGGTCTTGAGAATAGAACATTTCTTTTTTAAAAAACTTATGTATTCCTTAAAATAAAGCCAGAAATATCTGAGTCCGGTACACCTTATAGTCACAGCCAGAAAGAAAGACTTATCGATCATAATTTAGCCATAGTTTAATATACATGTGTTGGATTTCCGAACAGGTAGCTGCTTATGGGGCCAACACAGAGAATTCACAGACAAAAGTCAATTCAAAAGAAATTATTAATATGGTTAGCAAATGAATAAATTAATAAAAATTGTAAATTTTAGGAAATTTGAAATATTTAAATAATATTTCAAGTACATCTAGCATCCTTTTTCAAGTATATAAAACTAGACTCATGTTTGTTTCATCACTTTAAGTTAATATAACATTTATAAGCACCAAGAGTCTATTTTAATAATATTATGTGTGGACGTGAAATCTTCGGTTATAAAAATAATAAATAAAATTCTTAGCAAATATTGGCAATGAATAATCGCTTCTAAAATAACGTCAATAATATTAATGAAAAAGATTAAAATGAAATTTGCTATGCATATTTCAACGTATCATGTCAGAACATAATTTCTTGAACGGCCAAGCACCACGTGCTCGCGCGAGTTGAATTATATTTTTTATTCATTTTTATCGTTTCATCGAATGAGTCCCTTTAGTATTGCAAACGATCCAAAAAAACTTTGTATTTATCATTTTAAAAAAATATAACGTTTCCTATTTATTTCATTTTACAGAATCGCGGGCTCGAAATGACATTTTTCTAAGTTTCATTTGCTATAGTCGTTAATTTATTTTTTTCTAATTAGAACTTTTGTAAATGCAATGGCAACGCGTTATTAAAAGCTGATTTTTTTTAGATGCTCGTACAGATTAAAGAAATCGCCTACGAATTTTTGTTGACGCTAAAAACCTCATCCCCAAAACAGCATCATGTTCTGATATGATAATAACTAGTACTATTGTCATACTAAATAAATAAATATATATACATTTTCACAAAGTTAAAATAATTCTTCTAAAACTTAAAGTAAATCATTTATGTTGATTAAGTTTACCCAGCGGGAGTGGTCACTGCAAAACTTTCTCGCATACTCTCTAATAAATTTGTCATGCCAGAGTAAGGTTTGCATAACATCTTCGTATAATAGTTATAAAATGTTAACCTTTGGTAAGAATTTAGCATTTTTATTGAATCTATTGACGCATTTTTACTGTTCTTTGATGAGTTAGAGGGTGGTTAATCCCTGACATAGGTTAATAGAATTCGAAAATTGAATTTGTGCTTTTTTTAACCGATTGAAACAAAAATGTGACACAAAATTGCACTTGTAGCCACGAAATCCAGTATCAAATTTCATATATTTAATTCACTGTGCTTTTGAATTATCGCCTTTACCTGTTTATGACAGTACAGACCGACAGATGATCAACCTGTAATGGGATTTGGCTCAAAAATTGACAGGTCTCTATAAAATATAGAGGTTAAATCCATTTTCCCAATTTTGTTTTTCATGCTTTCTTCGTCTAGTAGTTATCGTGTTAGCTTATATTCGAACAGCCGGACTGACAGACTTGCTCTGAACATATTTTACTCGAAAGTTGACTGAAATCTACACATTTGATGCAAAGATCGAATACTAAATTTCATCCATCTAGCTCAAAATGTTTTAGACTTATCTCTGTAGCAGACAGATGGACATTTTCCAGAAATGGGTTTTTCAAACGCAGGAAGATCTTACATGTAAATATTCTTCAAAATTTGGATTTCGAATTTTTTTGACGATTACTATACTTTCTTTATACTATGTGTACCAGAAAGCAAAAAGCATCGAAATGTGAAAATAAATCGGTTAGTTTCGTTATACGAATAATCTTACTATACGTTCTGCCTAAGGCAATGAAAATTCCAAATCCATTACTATGTGTGCCACTAAGTGATTCTAAGAATGTTTCCAAAATTGTATTTGTCATTCATTTTCGAATTTCAAATAATTCATATTTTCTAAACTAAACAATATTTCAAATTGAAACGGAGAAAAAAAATAAGTGGTTGCAAAAAGCATTCACTTGAATCGAATCCAACAGTTGGCTCAAGACCAAGTCTGAGGAAAAGATACAAACTTTTAGAACTATAACAAATTCGAAAACTCTCACACACAGCAGAATGTTCCTAATGCACCCCTTTTCCTGGCAAAACAAACGCTTTCGAAACCAAGCGTGTGGTACTCACGCGCTGGGGGACGATAATAAATTGCCAGCTCACACATCAGTTTTATTTTCGTTTCATCTCTTCCGCCCTGGTTTTTGCTCCTCCCCAGGTTTTTCATTCTTGCATGAATTTTGGAACGGAAGGAATACGGTTGCTAAGGCGTGTTTGAGCGTGGCAGGTGATAAAAAAAAAGGTTTTATTTCGGGCTTTATTTCATGCCCTTCGTTTTGTGTTTGGCTTAAGAGGTTAATGAATGTTGAAAGCGAGATAAAAGGATTTCTAATGAGTACGAAACAAAAGAAAAAGAATCAAAACAAAACACAGCGAAACAAGAGAAAAAAATACGCGACTGTTTTCTTTGTTTTTTATTATGACTACCCAAAATAAAGAAAAAAGAATGAAAAAATATGACTTTTTTTTATCTACTAGTGACACGCTTATAAATAAAAGGTTTTCAGCTGTAGATAATTCAGTAGTATGTTGTAGTAATTTTAAATAACAAAGCACCTGGCATTTTTTTTAATTGACTTAGTTCTAACAAACTTTCTTTTTTTTTTTTTTTTTGCATTCTTATACAAGAAATGTATTAATAAAAAGCATAAATGAAAACAAAAAAGAATCAAAACAAAACAGAAAGAAACTAAAAGAATAATAAGC
>JAOUZG010011622.1:394242-407217 GCA_026289955.1 Argiope argentata | reverse complement strand
TAAATATTTGTTACCAAAGCTCATAAAATAAAAGGGCGGGGGGGGGGGGGAATACTTACTCTAAAGAAATCATTTCCATGTTAAAAATGTACTGAAATGTGAACACATATTGACAATCTTATTAAAAGAGAGAGCTAATAATGTCCATTTTCCAAGACATAAGGATTCTATATAGAAATAGACTATATTCAGGAAAAGAAATAGTATCAAAAATTATTTGCTCGGAGACTTAAAATTGGGAAGAGTATCGAATTAATTCAACTAAATTGGAATTGCGGAATTCTAGAACACAATCACATTGCTCGTTAGAAAAAAAAAGAGAAAATAAATCTTCAGGGAAACTCAAAAGAAAAAAAATGAAAAGAAATTGGAAACAATGAAATAAAAAATTTTTCTTAAAAGAAAGAGCAAAAGTTTCAGAAGAATAAACAGAATATAATACTATAACTTTTATTCTTTTTTTTTTTCGTCATAGCCTCATTAATTTGTCTTGCTCATATTACAAGGATCCTATTCTCTTACATACAAGAAATTCGAAAATATATTTCTCCGTTGTTTTTAAGTATATCAAAGGCTTTTTTTTTCTTTTCTTTAGTCTTTTTCCCTTATTTTTTTAAATTCTTTTATATATGAAGAATAAAAAAAGAAAATATCATAAAAGTAAATTCGAAATCAAATTCGAAACAAATATCCATATTTCAGAAATTCCAGAGTTCGAAAATTTTTATTTTTGGAATAACCTGTACGTCCGTCTGATGCTCTTTCTATCAACACCATAACTCAAAAAAGATTTGAACTAGATAGGCGGGTGAAATTTAATACAGGGCCTCTTCTTGAAATATGAAGATATCTTTCAAGTTTTGAATAAAGTCCAGTCACAAAAAGGTATGTCTGCCCTGCTGCCCGAATAGAAGTTAACTCGTTAAATATAAAACGAAGAAAGCTAGATGGATGAAAGTTGTTATACAGAATTAGCATCTGTCAAAGTTTGACCATTTATTTTTTAATACTTATTTAAGAATGCAAGATCTATAATTTAAAAATGAAATATAAAACATTTGGTGTGTGATTTTATGATTCAGTTGTAGTTTTGAGTGAAATTGTGGTTTTAGTTAATAAGAAACAAGAAATATAAAAAGAATAAGCCAATTCCTACTTTGGTTAATAAAAAAATTTATTTGATTACTTTTTATTAAATAATTGCAATTAATACAAATATTTTTTTTAAAAAAATGTCTGTCCAAAACAAAATCAAGACCGCATCCATTGAAAATAAATCATAACACACTGCGCATACGTGAACTTTCAACGCCAGTTGAGGCAACGAAATACAGATAAGAAATGTTTAATTTTCTTTATTCTGTTTTATTTTAATTCAAAAGTAATTGAAAATGAATTCGAAAAACCTATGGATTAACTATGTATAATTTTAAATGTATCAAACTCTAAGAAAATAAACAGAATCGTTTTAAATAATCTGTCGAAAACATTTAAGCTAACCTCATTAGTGTGGGGAAGAAACAAACTGAATTCGTTACTTATTTGGCTATGGGGAAATGAAGATTTTTGTGGGAAAATTAGTTTTTAATTAATAAAAAATTAACCAAATTGATGAATTAATATATGAAAAAACTATATTAACATCAAATGGCATCCACTACAAATTATAAATAAGTTGTTTGAACTTGAGTGGATGAATAAAAAGTATTTTATCAACGATTGAAAACTTGAACAAGATTTATATAGGGAGAGCGTGAACTTATAGTAGGAATTGAATGAAAAAGGCATCTAAAATACATGTTCATTTATCTGGTACTAGTTACTTTCTTGTATGCGTAATATGGTGAAAGTATAGTAATTGTCAACGAATAAGAACTTTAGACGATTCTTCAAGTATTTACCATCTGAGTTCGAAAGCTCTAAAAGCAAATCATTGGAAAATGTACATCTGTCTATTTATCTGTGATAAAGATAACTAAAAAAAGTTTTGATCTGGATGGATGAAACTTGGTATGCTCTCTTTACACCAAATTTACAGGTTTCTATCAGATTTCGGGTAAAATCTGTTAAGAGAAAATCCTTCTATCCTGTTTCCTGAATATAAGTCATTGTTGTTGTTTCTTATGGCACTTGCCGTGGAAGAGCTTGATGAGGCAGTCAGTGACTTAAGCCTAATGAGCGTCTCTTAATTTGTACTAGCGCCAACTAGGGCCAAGAGTACGACTTTTGCTACTCACTCGACCCATTCACTTGCTTGCACAGCCCCTTTTTACGGGGGGGGAGCATTCTTACATTTCACGGATAGAACACAGAAGAACAACCATGCCCGAACCCAGGAAACCCAGATCACAGGGAAGATGCGCAATCCCTAGGCCAGAGCACCGCCTCCGAATATGAGTTTAAACTATAATTATAAAAAAAAGAGAGCTAGATACATAAATTTCAGTGACCATAAATAACATCTCCAGGGCAAAACACGTCAAATTTTGTGGCCAAATCCAATTACGGATTAACTGCCTGTACTCTCAGAAACATATAAACGCGTTAACTCAAAGATGCAATTAAATATAGGCTGTTGTAGTTACTAATAACACTTGCCAAGATCAGCGCTCTAAAGTCCGTCAGCGATTTTAAGCCGAAGGAGAGTCTTATTTTTGAAGTAGCGCCAACTAGGATCAAGAGTACGACTTAGCTACACACTCACCACATTTGCCTGCACAGCCCCTTTTTAAAGGGGGACACATCTATACACCTTACAGATAGAAAACAGCAGAAGCGGCGGCAGGAATTTGCCGACGGGGAGGCAAGACAAATCCGACAATATATCTCATCTGGCTTCAAAATAACTCAAAATAGTTAATTTTACATTTAATTAAAGAAAATAAAGTTTTAATAAATTGTTTATTGTACATTTGTGAAAAAAAATGTTTTTATGCCATTTGATGCGATATCTCATTCACTTGTCGGATATATTGCCATAATAAGCGCAAATTATAAAATAAATGAACGACCATTTAATCAAATGTCTGAAATTTGCAGACTTCTTCGACACTCTTCGCATTGAGTTTATAGTCGATTGATCAAATATTGTTAATTAATTACCTTATGGCCTTTGTTGGTTATGTTGTCAAAAGTAGTACAAATTACAAGCTGAATGAACGACATTTGAATCAGATGTCTGAAAATCTGCTTAATCTAGGGCTCCGACATCCATCGTTTTCAATTTTTAGGTCCATCAAAAATTGTTTATAAAAATACGGCATATTATTGATCTGCCATCCTATCGGAATATGTTGCCAAACATATTCTAAACCATTTAACCATTACTTGGATATTTCGATTGTTTACTATTTATTAATTTTAAGGAGGTTTTTTAAATAATCATATTCGATAATGCGCAGCTCTCTACAACCATCCTGCAATGGTGAACATTTTTCCCGACGAAACTCTAAATATCTCACCGAGGGGGGGGGGGGCAAAAAACTATTGACAGGGGGGCAATTGCACCCCTAGCCCCGCTGCTATCGCCGCCTCTGGGAAACAGAAGAACAGCCATGTCCTAACCGGGACTCAAACCCGAGCGCACAGATCACGAGGAAGACACGCTACCTCTGTGCCAGGATGCCGGCAGTAAACAAATAAAAATTGATATAGGATTTTGTGACAAGTGCAGTTTTGTGCTAAGCCTTTATTTTAGTCGATTGAGAAAAATGTGACTGAAACACAAATTTGATTTTTGGGAAACTATTAACCACATGCTAGGCATAAATTATAATAAAACATGCCAAAGATTACACGATAAATTTAGTAAAAATAATAAATTCATGCCAAAAGTTAATGTTTTGTAACTATCGAACGTCATTGCCATGTAAGGCGTTCTCTGGCAAGACAATTTATTAGAAAGTTTTAGGGAGACCACTTCCGCTGATGTATTAACAGCGTCCCGTCACGGCAAATAATAATAATAATAATTAATTTAAAATAACGCTAAAGGTCACACTCTAATACGGTTTTACGCTGTTTCGTGTTTTTTGTTGGCAAATACAGAAGTATATTTAGTATAGAGTATACAAAAACGTTTCACAAAGATCTCTTCAGATAGCTCAATAGAAATTATTTATAGGCATATTATAGACAGAGGCACAAAAAGTGGAAAATAGGTGAATTGTGAAAATAAAATAAAAGATAAAAAAGAAAAATGACATCTACGATCGCAAATTTCTATTTATCATGCGAGAACATTATTATTTTTAAGTCATAATTTGTCTTCATCAATTTAAATCATCAAGTAGTTTAAACTATTTTGAAAAAGAACTACTGGTAAAAGCAGATCAATATTGTCTGCTTTCATACACAATAATGATGCAGTACTGGTAAAAGCAGATCCATATTTTAAAATCGCATCTGCTTTCATACACAATAATGATGCAACACCGGTAAAAGCAGGTAAAAGAAATATATGCTATTAAAAGATGTTGATGAATATTGCCATTTGTGCTTATTACCTAAGCGAATTCGAGCTTCAATTATCCGTTGCCTTCAATTATTAAAAAAAATAATAATAACGAAAATATTATGTTCTCTCATGATAATTCAGATTTATTATTATTTTTTTTTCAATCCCGAATTGTTCCTACAAATGCGATTCACCTGGCTATTCCAACCAAATATTCAAAAAAAAAAAAAGCTCTATTTCTATTATTTATTTATTTATTTTGAACATGAATCTATTTAGCAGTGAAAATTGCGTTTGAGAGATCAACGAAAGTTTATGAGGGAAAAATGTTTAGAAATGGTTGTATTAACACCCAAGAATTGTCAGTTCAAATGAGTTACATCAGATTGACCAGAGGGATGACCAAGAACAGGATTTTAAAATTGCGATCAGGGTTGGCCATCTGATGTCAGACTTTTTTCCGGACAGAAGAATGAGAGCGTAGGCTGCAGCTTCGAACAGGTTTGTAAAGATTCTTTTGAAAGAGGGAGGGTCAAGTATCTCGAGATCTAAAAATGCAGGGTGTCTGGATCAGCGCGAGGTGAAAGTGCTGAGTCGGTGGTGTAAAAAAGAATAAATAAATAAAATAAACCGTCTTGTTCAGGTTTTTGAATAGAAGGGATTGCAATTTTTGATGGTTTTTCAATTCCTACTATTAGCTCACACTCTCCTTATATATATATATATATATATATACTTATTATTCATCCATTCAAGTTAAAGTTAATTTTTTAAAGCTTATAGTGGATACCATTTGATGTTTATACGGTTTTTTCAAAGATTAATTCATTAATTTTTTATTAATTAATTAAAAACTAACTTCCTCGCCAAAAATCTTCATTTCTCTGCAGCCAAGTAAGTAACAAATTCAGTTTATTTTTTCCTCTCTCTAATGAGGTTAGACTTAACAGGTTTTCGGTCGATTATTTCAAACGATTCTGTTTGTTCTCTTAATGTTTGGTGCATTTAAAATAAAATATTGTTAATTAGTTGGTTTTTCGGATTCATTTTGAAGTACTTTCGAATTAAAATAATACAGAATAAAGACAATAAAAAATTTCTAATCTGTATTGCGTTACTCCAACTGGTGTAGAAAATTCAACACCTATTGAGTGCGTTTGAGTCTATTCTGATTTATTTTGAACGGATAAGGAGTTAACTTCGTTTTGGCTAAGTATAATCTCTTAGTCAATTATTCATATTAATTGTAATTTTTAAATAAAAAGTAACTAAAATAAAAAATTTCCTTGTTTACCTAAGTAGTAATTGAATTTTTATATATATATGTATTACTTGTTTAAGAACGAATTTCGTTAAAATTTTTCATGGCCAAAACAATTTTAACCAGGGTTTTTTTCAATAAATTTTTTTGCACATTTCGAGCTATTCAAAGTACTGTAACGTCTTGAGAATGAAAACATAGTTTTAAAAACACACAATGCGTTTATTTACAGACATAGACAACAATTAGCAATTAAAGTAAAAGAAAAGCAGGTTTAGCATCTTAAAATCCTCGAGGTTCGAATCACGTTTGGCCATGGTTATTCTTTAGTGTTCTCTCTGTAAGATGTATGAATGAGTCTCCTCCCCCTCCCCTGTGAAAAGGGGCTGTACAAGTGATGTAACGAGTGAGTAGCTAAGTCGTACTCTTGGCCATAGTTGGCGCTACTTCAAAACAAGAGACGTTCTTTTCGGGTTCGGTTCAAAAACACAAAATTGGAAACAAATCATATTTTTAAAAATTGCTTCAAGAAGAATGCGTAAAATATCTTCAAATATCACCAAAAATTGGTCGAATCAATACCACGGCGTCTAAAAGTCATTGTAAAAGCCAAAGGACATGCAATTAAATATTTACACTTTCTTGGCGCGATATTAAAAAAAATTTCGTTGTTGTACTCTCAATTTCTTGAGGCAAAAATCTGCTAATGTTTATTTAAAATGCTTCGGATATTTTTCAGATTAGAAGTTTTCCTCTGATTTTTCTTTATTTTTACTTTAAATTAAACCATTTGTTATGTGTAAAAATAAAAACATGTCTGATCTTCTAGTTAATGTGTTATTTGTATTGAAAGTCGGATTTATCAAGTAAAACTAAGATTTACTCTCAATTTTTTGAGCGATTGTATATGTGCCAAATTTGGTACCTATACGTCAAACTGTTTAATTTGTTGAGCGCCAAAACATACACACGCGCGCATTCAATTTTATTAAAAGTGTAGATAAAAATATAGATGAAAAAAATGTCAATTTAATCAGTTAGAATCACAAGTAATATTAGATCGCCAATTTTTCCCGAGCTTTCACTTAGCAAATGTTTTTGTGTGGCGTCGGATATTTTTTTTTACAATTATTTATATACTGTCTCTATAAATAGTATCGAAGTTTTATCCCAAATTATGTCACGGTGGCATATTCCAATACAAGATTTGTTTCTTATGTAAAACTCGAAAACATCAGTAAAATTTTATTTAAAAGGAAAGTTTGCTTTCAAAAATTCAATTCCTACTTGATTTCAAAAAATTTTTGAAAAAAAAAATCCGTCAAAATTCACAGTTTTTTTTCTATGATATTCGTATTATCTATCATTTTAAAATGTGAAATAGAAGATAGGAAGAGAATCCAAAAATTAAGTCTCACAAAGGCAGAAAAATGCATAATTTATTTTTATTACTCACCATTTTTAAAGCAACTCGAGTATGTAACTATAAAATATTTTTAAAATAAATAACTAGTAAACAGTGATACACTATAAAAAACATAGTGTCATTTCACGAAAATTAAAATATGATTTGCACCATTTCTTATGTGTAAACCATGATTAAAAAAAGAATTTTCTATTTTTTCTAATTTCTGTTCTAAAACATTTCTTTCCTTAATAAAGAACAAGACGAGTGGCCAATAGCGAATTTATATTTTATGGAAATTATTAAAAAAATGTTTTAAACTTATATTCAGTAATCAAAAAATCAGAGCAAATCATAATCATTAAAAATTCAGAATTTTATTAACTGTATCTTATAAATAGCAATGATTTAAAAATTCTTCATTTCTTGAAAGTAATCAAAAGCAAATATATATCTGGTAAAAACAAATGAGAATTCTACCTCCAGTATTCCAGATTCAATGCAATGCAAAAGCTCGATTTATTTTTTTTACTTTAAATTCAATGTAAAGGATTTTAACATTTTTAAAAAATAGTTTTCTCAATTTGGTGAAATCTTCATAGGTGTACTTCATTAAATCATAATTAATTTATTTATTTTAATATAAATATAAGTCATTGTGACCTTGTATGTATGCAAATATATCTCCTGATCAACAGGATAGAAATCAAACTTAGAGGACTTATTTAAGACAATAGGAAGAGTCAAAAAACATAAATTAATAAAAAATTAATTTAATTGGGAATAACTTCAGAAGAAATTATCCAACAAGAAATATTTATATGCTTTTTCTCACTTTTTATAAATTTTTCCCAAATAAATAATTAAATAGAAGCAGACGATTTTGAAATTAAAAAAATTATTGGTAATATTTAAAAATCGTCTGATTCAGAATGATATTTTTATTTTTCAGCCGATATAACAATTTTGTACATTGTAATACTTTATATTAAAATAGTGTTTATATTAAAGTCTCACAATAAATATTTTTTATGCAATGTTTTTCTCATTTTTTATGTATATTTTTCTCGAATAAATAATTGAATAGATGCAAATGATTTTGGGATAAAGGAAAATATTGGTAATACTTAAAAATCGTTTGGCTCAATTAATATTCTGCTTTTCAGACGATAAAAGGATTTTGTGCATTGTAATATTTTAAATTAAAATAATTTTGTATTAAAATTATTAAGAATTGATGTATTTTAATTCCAAACAAAGCCATGCGTATCAACTAATCTTTTTTAAAAATAAAAGTTAGTGCTGTTAGATTAAAAGTGTCTAAGTGTTTCCAACTACTGTAACAGTGACAATAACTTTTTTTTTACCTCTCGTTTACATCGGATCAGGTATGTATTGAGGACACTGATTTCGCAAATAGTTTCGTATCTGCCTTATTAGCTTCATTCTGGGCGTGTAACGTGACCTTTGCAAAGAAGAATGTGATCTTTCAGAAAATTTATGACATTCGAGGATTTAGCGCAATCAGTAAATCTTTCACAGACAATAGTCATCAATCACAATTATTTATCAAGTAAAGAGAGACAGGTATCTTTAAGTGTCATTAGATTTTAAAGATGTCGTAAGTCAGAAATTTTGGAATACTCTATGTTTTGTAAACTGTTTTAATGAGTCTTGTGCTTACTCATCAAGGGAATTCTATGAGATGATGTTAGAAAAAATCTGAAACTTAAAGATTAATACAGTCAGCGGTGACTAAGTAGATCGCTAATCTGAGAGACTGTGCCCACAGACTATTTGAAGAAATAAATGATCGTTCAAAAATTAAAACTGACTCTGAGATTAAAAAGAGAATCGAAATTACAAGAGTCAGGTGATGTATAAAAATTGACTAAATTATCTCATTAAATTAATGTCACTATAGTTTTATAAACAAGAAATACTTTCTTATAATTCCTTAATATAATTTCATCTGATAAAACTTCAGCAATACAGCTTTTTAATAAAAATATTTCATTTAAAAAAACAGTAAGAAAGCATGAAGTTATTAAAAAAAGTTTTAACTCAACTAAAATGTAACAACTCCACTAAAAACTTAACATTAAATAACTAATAACAAAAACAACTAAATAAATTAAATAATAGAAATAACTAAAAACAGAAACAAATTATTTATAAATTACTTGTTAAAAATGAAAAGTTATTTTGAAAAGGATTACAAAAAGTCCAGTTCATATCTTAAAAATGTAGGAAAAGATTCTTCAAAGAAGGCGCTAAATACTATATAACCCACATTTACGTTTCAGAATTTAATTCTTTAAAAATACATTCAATCAACAAAAAGTTAAATAATGTCGAAAGCTTTATCTCATTAATCTATAATTTCGGAACCCAAGAAAGAAAGAAAAAATTCCGGGTCAACAATCAGTTTCTTTAGAAAAATGAATTAAAAATATTTTGGAAGTCTCTTTTATAAACGCTTTTTACCCTGTTTGTAAACAAACCTCCAGGTGAAAGAGCCAAAGACCTTGGAAACGAAAATTCTGCAGCAAAAAAATACCACATCATAATATCGCAGATGATTTCTTTGCAAGCAGCGAAGCGTGTTCTTGCGGTAAATTTAATACACCGAAAACAATGGTTTTGGTTGCAAATCCAGTTTTTATTGTTTTCCTTTGATACACCAGAGAAAGGAAAACCGAGAGGAGATCCGGCATAAAATGAAAAAGAAAAATGTCCCTTTCAAATTCAATCCGTTTTCAAATCTAACAACGACTTCCATCAAAATATGTAATTTATAACATACGGTTCTTAATATTTGCCATCAGTTGTTTGCTAACAGAACAAATGAAATTTGCAGACAAGTCGATTAAAAATATTAATGACTTATTTGTTTGGTAATTATCAAAGAACACAAATTCTACTTATTATAAAGTATTATGAGTGCGATATGTGTTTATATTTAATTGTTAAAATCATTATTGAATAAACTAAAATCATAATTAATTATTAATAATATTAATGTTAACTATTCATTTAACTTTCTATGTTAAATTGCACTTGAGAAGATTTCATAAAATAATAATTTATAATGTTATATTTTTTGTAATTACTTTATTATTTCCTTATAAGTAAGTTTTCTTAATGATTAAATACTTTTTAATTATTAATTAATAATTAACAATAACTCTATAAAAATTATATTTTTCATTATAATATTTATGCATTGAAAATAAACAAAAAGATTTACATTTCCTCAAAAGTAAAATAAAAGAAAAAAGTAAAGAAAGATAAATCATTAAAATATTGATTAAATTAAAAATTTATTGAAATCTGAAACTAGATGGACTATTTTTTCATGAAAAGAGAAATTGAAAAATACTTAAATCTGTCATTGGCGATATGACGCCTATACATTGCGTTATAATTTATAGTTGTAAGCAATATTAGTTTAGTAATAACTAAAGGGGTGTTGGTTAAATGACTTAAATTTTATCCAGTTTTTAAACTTTTTCTACTGAGACCTTTATTTATGATTAATTCACCATATTTTTTCTATGAGTTCCATAACTGGTTTCATAAAAAATGAAGAAATTAACAATTTTTAGTTTTGTACATTATTTAGTTTGTGCTATTAAATTATTAGTTTTATACATTTATTTAGTTTACACATTTATTTAGCGCCATCAATGCTCCAATATCTATAAAATTTCCTAAAAGTATAAAAAATTATATTTTTTATAAACAGTTTACCTTTTCAGTGTTTTCACAAAATAATTTTAAAACTGTTCATCAGTGAATCTATATCCTTTTTTTAATCATAAGTTAAATGTAATCGTTTTGTTTTTTCATGATGAAAACACCGAATTGAATCAAATTGAATGTCATTATGAATATTTCTAAATGAAGAAAATTAATTTTGAGTCTCATCGATATTTTTCTTTAAAATCGTCGGGAACTAGAGCCGATTACTAAGAATTTTTTATTATAAGTATTGAAATAATTTTATTCACTTTTTTTAAATGTAACAAATGAAAAAAAATCAAAACGAAACATGTAAAATATCATATTTATCAAAAACGATACATCCAAACAGCCAATTCGAATATGCGTCAAATTAGCTTGATGAGAATTATTAATAAAATCTTATGCTTAAATTTATAGTAGAAATAGTTTGTTGAAGAAATATTGATTTCTCTGCAATTAACAAGAACTAGATTTGAAATGAAAAAATCATTAAATGCGAACTTGAAAGATTTTCAGCAATTTGTTTATTTTCTTTCAACAGATAATGAGCGATTTGTAAGTAAGATTAAAATAAAAAGTGCACAAGAACTTCATATCCAAGATAATTTAAACAGAAATGGGAAAGAAAAGTTAGCAAATTCATGATTTTGCTTAAATCCAGTAGCGCCATGAACATACCAGACTAAAATGAAATCAAAACATTTTGGGAAACATTAAATTCTGCAAGAATCAACAGAACATTATATATTTATTTATTTATATTCGTATTAAATTACGTCTACATGCCAAACGAACAATGGAAAATGACAGCAAACTGGTATTTTTGGATTCTACAGAAAAAAGAAATAATAAAAAATAAAATCAGCACTGTAATAATAGGTTTCATAGAACATAAATTTAACGAATATTTCTAAAATTGATTTTCTTGCTCAGTGGTGAGAAAAATTATAGTGTTCCGGTTCATTTCATTTGTTTGCTCTTCCAACGTATTTCTGTAATAGAAAAATGGTAAAAAGAATAATAAAACATACATTTATTCTTTTAAATTAGGAAGTATTTGATAGCTAATGTTAAAATGATTACAAGTGTGAAATTAAATAATGATTCTCATGGAAACGGATTTTCAACTAAAAAAAATAATCCAAGAATGACGATCAAAAAAATTTTTTTAAATCTAATTCACCGGATTTCTTTTTTTTTTTTTACCCATAAAGTTCGCAAACAGCGTCAGCCAACCTCACTTCCCAAGTCGAATAAACCCATTTTGGGCCTCTAATGTAATTGCAGGTGATGCAGTCGTGCAAGGGGAAGAGATTATTTTGTGATCCTATCCCTTTGTTCTTTCCTGGACGTAGAACATGGATCAAATTCCATGCGCGGGACCGGCAACGAGCCATCCCCGCACACATATTGATCCATTTGCCTTGACGGGAACACCTGGTGAGGACCACGGAAACGTGACAGACGGTTAGGCAAGACAGAATTTGGAAAGAGATATTACAAACAAAATGGACAATTCTTCCGTCAGACGATAAAATGTGGTTTGTTTTCGTTTTGGATTGAGGAGAAATCTCAGCATTTGTGTTGACATTTCCATAAAAAATAATTTACAAAGCTTAACTGCAAGTATTTTTTTTTTTTTTTTGCGCGTTGAAATAAATTTTACAATCATTTTTATTAGTAATATCAAAAAAAAAAAAATACTTTAAAAAAATTTTTTAGTCAATTTCTACTTAGGTCAACAATTTTTTTTTATAATTTTAGGTACTTTTTTATTAAGTTATTGCAATTAATATAAATAATTTATCAAAAAATCATTGATTTTCAAAAGAATTGAACTTGCATTCTTCACCTTCGCGTGAAAAGAAACTGAAATCCTCTCAATTGACCGATTGAGCTGCTACCTGTTGATTTCGACTTTCATTACAAACTGCTAAAACTCTATTTACAGTATTAAAAATGGATTAAATTTAATGAATGAATTAATATTTGAAAAAACTGTATTAACATCGAGTGTCATCCATTGCAAGTTTAAAAAAATGTATTTGAACTGGAGTGGATGAACAAAAGTGTTTTATTAACGATTGAAAATGTAAACAATGTATA
>JAOUZG010011622.1:348163-393842 GCA_026289955.1 Argiope argentata | reverse complement strand
TCTTTAGTGCACTTAAGATTTCAATACTGAACGATTCTATATTCTGTATTCATAATTATAAAAAAAAAACAAGCTCGATTTTAGTCAAAAAAAGTTTCTGTATTAGCTGCAATTTAATCATTTCTGCATCAAATTAAAATTTTGTAGGAGATGACAGAAAAAAAGAAAATACATAATATAATAAATAAAAACGTAAAATATCCCAAATAGTTTACTATATTGTCAAAATTTGACTCTTTTAAAATAATTTTCTGAAGAAGCCATTAAGATTAAATTATATAAGGCTTTTAATTGAAAATGTTAGCGAGATATAATTCCAGATGTAGACGATTTTGATAAAAGGGAATTTAAAAATACATCAATGGCTAGACAACGACGAAATTTCAGTTTTATTCTTCAGATATTTCGGTATCATTTTTAAAATTTTCTGATAATTTTTATATTGATTTTAAAAGAATTTTATTATGTTTCAGTAACTTCATAAAAATATTTATATTTACTTTTCCATTGTATTAAGATTCATCGCTATCAATATTATAACTAAGAAAAGTATAAATTGAGATAAGTTTTAAGGAAATTAAATAATAGGCAGATTTTAAAAATCGTCTGATTCTCTTAATGTTCTGAATTTAATATATGAAAAAAACCATCCAAAATGATAAAAGAATTTTTATCATGTCGGAACATGATGTTGTTTATGGGATGAGGTTTTTGGAGTCAACAAAAATCCGTAGGCGAAAAATAAAAATTTTATTATCTGCACTAGCATCTCAAAAAAAAAGAAAAAAAAAACCCAGCTTTTAATAACGTGTTGCCATTACATTTATAAAAGCTCTGACTAAAAAAGTAAATTAATGACTTCATTCAAAAGTAATTAATGACTAAAAAGTAAATTAAAGTAATTAATGAAATGAAAAGAAATAAGTAGGAAAGGAGATTTTTTAAAACAATCAATGCGAGACAGAGTTATTTGGATCGTTTGTAATACTGAAGTGACTCATCAATGAAACAATTAAAATGAATAAAAATATGATTTAACTTGCACAGTTAGTATCACGATACAGTAATCGTAATCGTAATCATTTGGTAACAGATATTCAATTGACATTGAAGAAGATTGAGAACACCTTCTTTAAGATTCTCAGATTCTTTAAGACTTGTAAATACAATCGAAAACTGCTACGATTAAAAATTTTCATATTTTTATGCATATTTTTGTTTTTAATGGAAATCATTCCAGGAAACCTCGCTGTGTCACATAGAAAATCAGAAAACTGGACCGTGTCAGATAATAAGAGAACCATGAATAACACAAAATAGACCTCATTTCCAGTACTTCAAGCAATGAACTTTCCCAAAGAGGTATCATCTACAATAGTCAATGATACTGGAAATTTTAAAACAATCAATGCGAGTCAAAGTTTTTCTTGGATCATTTGCTTAACCAAAGTGACTCTTTCAATGAAACAATGAAAATGAATAAAAATATAATTTAATTCGCACGAGCGCGTGGCCGTTCAAGAAATTAAGTTCTGACATTGTGCATAGAAATATGCATAATGGATTTCATTTTAATCTCTTTTTTTTTTTTTTTGCCTTATATCTTAGTCAAAAAAGTAGTTTTTACATTAAAAATATCAAATACAAAAATGCTTTCAACTTGAGCAACAGATTTGTATATTCGTTAGTTTAGAATAAAATGCATTTATTCTGGAGGGGAAAAAAATCCTATACTTAGAAAAACAAAAAATTAATATATATGCAGTTTTGTTCCCTAACTTCTGCACTGCCACAAGTAGACTGATTTTTAAGTAGCTGAAACTTTTTATTCTTAGACAATTTCGGAATTGTTGATGCATAAGAATGACAAAAATGTACGACGGTAAGACTGAGTATTTTACAAACTGAGCGCCGTAAATTGTGGGCGTGTCCATTCTACATCCGTCGTTTGAAGATTTACGACTTAACTCTTCTACCGACTTTTACGTGTAAAAACATTTATCTTGCTTAACACATTGTGCGTTACGCTGTTGATTTATTCTCAAAGAATAAATAATCAAGTATCGTAAACGAACAACTTTTTCTTTCAAAAAATGTAAGAATAAGCTAAACAAAAAGAAAAATAAAATCTTAGATTCGAAGTTTAGAATAAATAGAAGAGTAGAATAATAAAGTGCCATGTGTAAACTTCCTATCTTTATCATAGAATTCTTTGTCATACAACAAACAAAGCAACTCACGCAAGATAAAACTCTTTGCATTACAAGTTAGTAGAGTGATTCAGGCGATGCCAGCTGCCCAGTCACTTCGTAAAATTGCATTTAACTGCAACGAAAAGGGCGAGCAGCTTGTAGTTCCAAACGAAGTTTACCCGCCGGGTTCTTTCACCAAATTAATTACTCTCATCGCCCTGCATTTCGACTTACACTCTCTGGAGAAAGGGTCAGAGTTCGGCAACGAACACAGGAAGTTAAGGGACCGTCCACTATGTTCAGTGCACTTTCTTTAGGTCTATTTGCTGGTTTTTTGATTATATATACAGCAAATTCTAGCCGCGATTATTAATCCCAAAATGTTGTTAAAAAAGTTTTAGTTCTTAAGTAAATAAAAAGATTAAAATGAAATCTGCTATGCATATTCAATGTATCATTTCAAAACATCATTTCTTCAATTGACAAGCACCACGTGCTCGTGCGAGTTAAATTATATGTTTTATTCATTTTAATGGTTTCATCGAATGAGTCGCTTTAGTATTGCAAACGATCATAAAAGCTTTGTCTCGCATTTATTGTTTAAAAAAATATATCGCATTTCCTATTTATTTCATTTCGTATAATCGCGTGTTCAAAATGACATTTGTCTAGGTTTTATTGGCTGTAGTAATTAATTAATTAATTTTTAATCAGAGCTTTTATCAATGCAGTAGCAGCACGTTATTAAAAGCTGATTTTTTAGATGCTTGGCAGAAAATAAAATTTTCATTTTTCTCATACAGATTTTTGTTGACGCCAAAAACCTCATCCCCAAAACATTATGTTCTGACATGATAAAAATAGTTTTAAGAAGTGTACTTGTTTGACAGTCTAAACACGATTATTCGAAAATACAAAGTGTATAGTTTGTATGGCCAATTTTAGAAATTGTAACATTAATAAAAGAATGAAAATCTACGATCAAACTTGCTGATCTGTATCACATTTTGGAACTAAACTTTTGAAAGGAAAAAATCTGAAATAAATAATACATTAATTCCGCTATAGCTTATCTATGAATTAGTTATAAATTAAAATTATTTTTAAAGCATTTTTTAAGCTCAAATAAACAAAATACTATTTAAAATAAAATATTTTATAAATCAGATTTGTTGATTATGATTTTATACTCTTTCTGGAAGATGTATGTATTTTATTGTATTTTTTTATAACTGAAATATGAAATGAAAATTAAACACAAGAATTTGTGTTGAAAAATATGACTTCATGTTATGAAGATTCAGTTTCAAGGAAAAGATCCAATTTGTAACTTGTGTATTCTCTATAATCTTTTTTTTTTTCAAATAAGTATACTCCTCTATAATTTTGAATTATACTTTTGCAAACATCAAGAATTTTGTCTAAATGTCTATAATTATTTTTTAAACACATGCCTAATGTTAAGCCTATCCTTAAGTAATTATTTGATTTAAGCATTTTTTTTTCTCTTTGAAACGTATCCCTTCATAATTATGATTAATGCACTAAATCACTTGTCTTAACAATTATGATTGCAAATCCGGTTGAGACCAATCAATCTGAAACGTGTCAATCCATTCGAATTTTGCAAACACCTGCAAGTATAAAAAATGTTGCCTTTGGGTTCCACTTGAAACGAATACTAATGAAAAAAGCAAGAAACAGAAGAAAAATAATAATAAAAAAATCGTTTGCTCAGTATTTGGGAACGAATTTAACAAGAATATTTATGATTCAAAAAGTACTTTCAGAATAACATTTGACCACAGCTGATCGGTGAAATACTATTATTAATCGGTTTCAATTTTTCCCCAATAGTGAAAGAAAGAACGTAAGTTCATGTCTTGACATGTAGGTTATGTTGCCCAAATATGCAGG
Organism: Argiope argentata; assembly: GCA_026289955.1. Lineage (NCBI taxonomy): Eukaryota > Metazoa > Arthropoda > Arachnida > Araneae > Araneidae > Argiope > Argiope argentata. The sequence goes on along the minus strand of JAOUZG010011622.1, from coordinate 389,733 downwards.
TGTCGAATTTTTCGTTTGATGCCAAAGGTTGTATTGCCAGCTTTGAGGCTGGAATTATATTTTAAATGGCCATCAGATTTGTTTTGTAAATTTTTGTTATTTTATGAGACATCGTAATTTTAAATTATTTTATTTTTAACTAGTGAGGGATTCTAGCATTTTACGTCTCCAGACAATTCACATTATGAGATGCTTCTTTTAAAAACTGATCAATTCCTCATTTGTGATCAAATCAACATGTTAATGATTTGTTTTTATATATTAGAACCTTTATGGAATTATTTATCTAATTGTTTATTTAGTTTTAAAACGTGTATATCATCAAACAATAGAATAATTAAAAAAATTCAAAAATTAAGCTTAACACTTAATTAATGATTTACTTATTTGCACATATGAAGTAACTAAATCACCAGATTATGAAAAAGTATAAAGAAACGAATCAGAGAAAGTTATCTTCCCAAAATTTTCTCGCATTTTCTCTAAAAAAGATGCTATGCCTTGCATGGCAGTGACGTATGATAGTTATGACATCTTATTAAAATAGTTATTATCATGTCAAAATATGATGTTGTTTCGGGGAAGAGGTTTTGGCTTCAACAAAAATCTGCAGGCGAAAAATAAAAAATTTATTATCTGCGCGAGCATTTCAAAAAATCAGCTTTTAATAACGCGTTGCCATTGCATTTACAAAATATCTGATTTAAAAATAATAAGTGAATGACTACAGCCAATAAAACCTAGAAAAATGTCATTTTGAGCACGTGATTATATGAAATGAAATAGATGGGAAATGTGATATTTTTCTAAACTATAAATGCGAGACAAAAAATTTTTTTCTTTGATCGTTTGCACGAGCACGTGGTGCTTGGCCGTTCAATAAATGATGTTCTGGCATGATACGTTCAAATATGCACAGCAGATTTCATTTTAATCTTTTATGTATTATTATAATCTGTGGTTCGAATTGAGCTTTCTTACTAGATCTACCGTGTGAGCCTTGGCGAGTATTTTGGCGACTAATCCATATCAAGTATAAATATTGCTAGGAAAATGAACTTGTGTTTTTTCCACACGGATTGAAACAAATGTATGGCACAAAACTATACTTATATTCACAATATCTTATGCCAACTTTGATAAATTTAAATCATTGCTTTTTAGAGTTATTGCATTTACATATTTCTGAAAATACCAATCAACAGATGGTCAACCACTTTTTAAACTTATAGTCTGTTAGTGTTTACAGTAGAGATGCTAAATTCGTGTTCAAATTATACACTCTATTAAAAAAAACCGACGCTACAATAAGGAGTTGTCCGATTGAAACGAAAATTTGTGGATTGGAAGACAATGTCCAAAATTGTCTCAGAACAACTGAGATTAACATCTCAGAAAAAATTGAATGAATTATTTCAGAATTGCAGTAACAAGCTCAATAAGGTGTTGACCCGCCTCTAGTCTGGATACAAACTGTCACACGGCTTGGCATAGACCGATAAAGCTTCCGGATGGTTACCGACGGTATTTCCTGCCAAATTCGCTCCAATTGTAAAATGAGGTCATCAACACTCCGTGGCAGATGCAATCGCCTTCCCATTATATCCCAGACATGCTGGATGGGAGAAAGATCTGGCGATCTGGCAGGCCAAGGAAGGGTTTGACAAGCTTGCAGGCAGTTCTTAGCAACACGTGCCGTATGTGGTGTGGCCTTGTCCTGCTGAAAAACCAGCCGAGGGTACTGCAAAAGAAACGGTATCAAAAGAGGTCTTAGGATGTCGTCGACGTACCGCTGTGCAGTAACTGTACCTCTAATGACGACCAAAGGGGTCCGGCTATCAAAGGAAATGACACCTCAGAACATAATGCCTTGTTGAGGGCCGGTGTGGCGTGCAATAGTGAAAGCAGGATCCGCCCTCTGCCCTGGTGTCTCCAAGCACATCTTCGATGGTCGTCAGGACACAATTGGAAGCGGGATTCGCCGTTAAAGACTATACGTCCCCAGTCGGCATCATTCCAACCTGATCGAGCCATGCACCACTGTAATCTGGCTCGGCATTGTGCAGGCGTGAGTGGCAGGTGGCGTAACGGTCGGCGCGAGCGTAGATTTCGTGCTGTCTCAACCGTCTGTGAATGGTCAACAAATTTGGTGTGAAGACCGTATACGAAATTTCGTCCGTCTAACCCAAAGCGTTTGCGAGTAGTCTTTTTTACAAACGGACAGAGATTTTCCAAAAATATTGTGTTTCGGATATCTAAAACGTGGCGATTCGTCAGGATCTTGAGTTCAAATTTTTCGTCAATTATTATACTTTCTCTATTGTACGAATACTTGAGAGTAAAAAGATTGTAACATATACTGCATTATAAGCATTTTATAGGACCCGACAAGTGTAACATTAAATAACCATTAATAAATAATAAATGTTTAGAATATATTAAAAATAAGTAACAATTTGTGTTTAAATTCGTGATTTCAATAATTCATTATGTGAGCTTTATTGTATTAATATCTTATAATTCAAAGAAACTTGTATTTCTAACATTCATAGTTATTTAACAGCTAGAATAGAAACTTTTTAAATAGATTTTTGCGAGGCCTTTATCGGTTCAAAGCCCTTATTCAGCTGACTAGTCTGTCTAATTGTAAATATGTTAGTGACGTTAAGTAGCATATTAAGAACACGAAAAGAAAAAATGAAGACAGCAGATTAATACCAAAATAGGAAATTATCTTATGTACAGATTAACCATCGTGGCTCAAAAGCTAATTTTGGAACAGTAAGATAAATTGAAGGAAAAACAACAACAACACAATTTCTATAAACGGCCAAGCACCACGTGCTCGTGAAAATAAAATTATATTTTTATTCATTTACAATGTTTCATCGAATGAGTCACTTTAATACTGTAAACGATCCGAAACACTTTGTCTCGCTTTGATTGTTAAAAAAAAATATCCCATTTCCTATTTATTTCATTTCACATAATCGCCTGCTCAAAATGACATTTTTCTAAGTTTCATTTGCAGTAGTCATTAACTTATTTTAAAAAAAACCCAGAGCTTTTGTAAATGCAATGGCAACAAGTTATTAAAAGTTGATTTTTTGAAATGCTGGAACAGATAATAAAACTTTTATTTTTCGCTTACGGATTTTTGTTGACTCCAAAAAACATCATCCCAAAAATAACATGTTCTGAGATGATGAAAATAAATAAAGCTTTAAATAGCAAAGAATTATGTTGGATGTTGTTTGACTCATTAAATGCACTGCTGAAAATTCCAGGCGCTATAGTTTCGTATATAGTTCCTCGTTCTTATTAATTAATAATTAATACATATTATTAATTAGTAAAATATATTTGAATATACATTTGAAAATCGCTTTTTTTGGGGACTAACATCGACAGAGTCATAAAGTATTGAATATCCTTTTTTTAAGATGATTTTTGGTCATTTCCAGAGCAGTCTCGAGAGAATACACCGATCAAGACGGCCGCTGATTGATTTAAAATAAAGAAATTTAGAGTTCCATAACTAAATTTCAAAAATATAAAACTTTTTTGTTCGAATAGTTCAAGTGCCAAATTCATATTGTTGCTATTGTTATTAGTGGCACTTGCCATGGACAAACTTCAGCAAACTTCGCCTCAGCAAGTTTTAAGGCGAAAGTAGCGTCTCTTGTTTGGAAGTAGCGCCAACTAGGGCCAAGAGTACGATTTAATTACTCACTCATCACAGTCGCTTGCACAGCCTCTTTTTATAGGTGGGTACATTCATACAGAAGAGCAACCATATCCAAACCGGGACTCCCAAATCACGAGGGAGAGGCACTACCCCTATGCCAAGACGCCGGCTCTGAATTCATAAATGTGACCAATAAAACTTAAAAAAATCAAGATTTTGTAAATTTTTATCAATAAATTAATTATTGTAATACATAATATATAATTATTTATGTAATTATAAGTATTTTTTCTGACTGAAATTGCATAATAATTATATTCATATTATAAAACGTTAGTTTTACAAAATAGTTATTGGGTCACAAATAGAGTGAATAACTAATATATAATGATATTATAAAATTTCTGCTAGTAATTTGATAGAATTGAAGATTTTAGATCTAAAGAAGCTAATTTACTATACCAATTAGCAAATCTTTAAAACAATGCCTTCAAACTATTTACACTGCACAAAATAATTCGTTGTTTATCATGTGTTAGTAAAATCCATTTTAATTGCGCTTGTACTTATTATTTTCGTTTGCATTTATTATATATATATATCGGTATGAAGCACATTATTGCAAAGTATAACGTATAAATGCATCTTCCAGATAATTTGCTTCTCTTTATTCCATTGACATTATTATCTATTTAAGTAATATTTGCTTATATCTACGTTTCAGAAAATGCATTAAGATTGAAAGATCCATATATTATTATATTGCGTATCTTTACTAAAAATCTATTTAAAAGGCATCATAAAATTATAATTTAGCAATGGGATAAAAAACGAATTTCAAGCTCTAAGGACCAGCTTTTAAAGTAGAGCATGCAAACTTTGCGATTCAGTTTTATTACATACTTATACCGAAAGCCGTTATAAACATAAAACGTAGAAATGAGCGAATGAAAGTATGAAACGTAGAAATGAACGAAGTTTCAACTTTTGGAAGGGAAACTTCAGTATTTAAAGAAGAAATTGTAATATGCCATTTATATAAATACCGTCTTTTCTCACAAAGCGGCAGCTAGAAGGATTGATTTTGTTCACTTTCTTAAAAATGTCAAAGTTGGATCGAAATCTATTTAGCTAGATTTCGAGTCAGCATTTATAAATTCATGAAAGATAATCATGAGATAAACAAAATCAAACAGGAAACCTTTTAATTCAAATTTCTGTCTACACAAAGCTAGGTAACATAAAGAATATCTGAAATATATATCTTTGATACTATTTCATGGTTACAACTAAAAGAGGAAAAATTGAAATACTTAAATATTATATAAAGTTAGATAAATTATGAAAAAACAATGCCTACGTATGGTCATGAATATTTCAATAAGATTATCACGGTATAATGCATTTCATAAAAGCGCGATTGATTTTGATTTTTTAATTACATCTTAAGATTAATAGACATGAAAACTGTCAAAAAACCTAAAAAAGAGACCAAGTCTTTTTTCATTTATTCTGGCTAAATATTAATGGTAGTTTTTGACGATTAAGAACAAGACACCAAAGTAGTTCCTACTTACACTGTTTAAGTTTCATAAATTAATTTAGCTATACATGAAAATGAATTCCTCACCACGATTAACATCATAACACTTTATAATCGAAACACTTTGTAATTTTATAATCGAAATCAAATTTAGAAATAATTGTAATTTGTATTCTTTTTTTATCATTGTATCCTCTACAAGAAAAAAACATGAATTAAAATGGAATCTTTATCAAAGATTTTATATTGAGTCGTGTCGGGAAAAAAAACGATTTTTCTTCAATTTTTTTGACAGGATTTAAAAAAAAACGTTTAATTATCTAGATTATGTCTTAAATAAGTTGAATTCTTTCTTATTTATGTACTTTCGGCAATTTTGAAAATAAAGTACTAATCTAGAACCGAAATTCTTTTTTGTTAAAAATGAAATACAAATTATTTTAGAATTTCTTTTAGCGGAATTTTTTTCCTCTTTTTCTTTCTTAATTTATCTTCAATGTCACTTACAAACTTTACTCAGAATATTGACAAAATTCCCCGAATATTCTTTAGAAACTTCTGTTTACTAAAAAAATAAAAAATAAAAATGGATTTATAAAAAAAAGCAAATACACAGAATTTTTTCCCCTCCCCCACCCACCATACTACAACCTTCTTCAAACTCACTTTCCTGCAATTCAGTATTAGGTAAATCCCACGGTATCCACAGCAATTCACCATCACCCACTTTCTTTTTTTTTCTCTTCTCTTTCTCTATTTGCTTTCTTTCCCATCTGTCAAAAGAAAAGGAAATATATCTTTATTTTTTTCTTCTTTTTCTTAAACACAAACAGTGTACCATCAATTTTATTCTTTTTATCAATGGCGAAATGACGTAAAGAAATAGTAGTGACATCATCCTGTTTCTACATGAAACGACTACTAAAAGCAGCGTGGGCTTGACAATTGTGTCAATTATATGCAGTTCACTTGAATCCATGGAATTTGATGACCAAATACTTATATTAAAGCACAATAAAAGATAAAATAATAAGTGACATTCCGTGATCGTTCTGTTTTTTCTAGAATCTCCATATGCTTTGTCATATTGTCAGGTACGAAATTTTTTTATTAACACATTGCTTGAAGTTTCTTGGATTAAGAAACCAACGACGAATGCATTGAATGATAATATTTGTTACTTTATAAACAGAATTATTTATGAAAACGATTTTAATATTTCTCCGTTTATTTATTTGAATATTTTATCTTATGTCAATTAAATCGTCAGTGTAAAAACTTTTTATCCATCAGAAAACTGGAGAAATTAGTGAAAACGATTCATTTATTTGAATATATATTCTTAAAAAATAATTGAACGGGGTCATTTTTAAAATAATTACTTGAAGGCTTTCGATACATTATTTTCTATATTATTCGACAAGAACGTATACACAGGATATTTCTTACATCTTAAGATTAACAGGAAATTGAAATTTGTTTTAAAAACTAGAAATAACTATTTTAAATAAAACTTTAATAGCTTTATTTAATCTTTTTTAAAAATAAATTTTTAGTGTCAACGTAAACTTTTAACTAAACGAAATAAAAACATAGCTGCTTTTATAAATCTTTTATTCATTTGTTAATTTTTTCTTCAAAATATTGCACGTATTTCACTTTGGAAAAAATGAAAAAAAAAAAAAAACTGAAGCTAGTCTGTCCAATCGAAAATAAACAATTCTGTAACTGTCATTTGATAAAAACAAATAAAATTGAATTACGAATTGTTTTATATTTATGAATCGTTCGAATATTTTGTTTGAATAGATGTAAATAACAAATTTATTTTCAAAGCTGAATTTAAGATCATTTTTTTTTCTTCTGAAACCTTGAACCATTAACTTTGATATAGAGTCTATTGACTTCGCCTTTCTTATTTTTTATCGAAATTCATACTCTTCGTCACATTTTAAAATATATTCAAAACAAATATTTTAAATTCAAAGCACTAATAATATGTGAAATCACTAGTTTTAAGTAGACCAAACATTTTTTTTTTAATACTCAACTTTTGACAGAACAATTTTAAGAAACTTAGAATGGATTTTTTTCATAACGATTGCTTTGAAATTAGTTTTGAAAATTTCAACTATATTTTAGTTTACATAATATAATAAAACTCAATAATTTGTATAATAATACTCCAATTATATCGTAAGGTGATATGCATTTTTTTGCAATAATTTCTATTGCTTTTAACTTTTTTCACGAATCATGTGCAATATGGATTGGTCATAAAATTCTTTTTTTTTTCAATTTGTATTCTGTTTCATTTTTATGGCATTATTAATCAGCTCTGGCGTATGACCTTCAATAAGCGCCTTCGGTTCTCATTTTTTTTAAAATTTATTTTTTGATCCGGGGTATTTAATCATGTAAGCAGTTGTGTGCTTCCTGTTCGTTCGGGAGATAGAGGATTTATAGGAACATAATTTGTTTTGATCTAAATTTTTGTTTATATTTTGACTGAATTCAGAAAAATATGGAATATCTTATTGATTTACGTAAGAGGAATAGATTTGATATTTGCAGTTTCAGGATCGTTGCATAGTATTTTGTATGCTTTTGGTCAGTTCTGTTTTACCTTCCCATTATGAAGAGTCTCATAACACGAAACATTTTTTAATTAAAATTAGATACAATTTCATAAAAATAAGTTAGCAATTGCTAAATAATTACAAAGAGAAGATAACATCTAGAATAGAATATATTCATCCAGAATTCCTAATTCAATTCGAATCGTTACTAAATAGAAGGACAGCTGTTATATAACACAGCGGATTGGAGATGCATTGATGTGCATCTGGATATTAGACGGTGAGAGGGCGTTGGCCTCATGTACTTTGACACATAATCAATTTTATGGTGTTCTTTATTCATGAGTGTAAGCTTTACTTCCGATAAACACTAATTACAAAAATCATAAATCTAATTTCCTTTCATTGCATTAAAGTAATTGGTTTAACAAAAAAACTGTAACTGAACACGGTTGTGGCGAAGCATTAATTCTTAAATTTTTGTGCAAAGTTTTCAAGTTGCTGTAAAATGGTATATTGTCTACTAAGAATTAGATATAAAATATCTTCGAAGTACTATTCAGATGAATTTATGCAAATTTCATTTTTTAAAATTATTTTACATTATTGTTTTAAGTTTACATCTATTCTTGGAATATTAAGGATGGATTAGACACAAATATTTACGATTAGAATTAAACGCTCAAAAGTAATCTCAATATCCATAGTGAATACAATCGCAAGTCAGGCTCTTACGTTATTAAAAAATGATTGCTATCCTATAGCTACCAGAAATCGTGGCATTAATACAGCAAACATTTTCAAGGTAATAGCTGTGAATAAGATCTTCCCGATATATAAAGGATGGTAGCAAATATTAAATGTTTATATTAATATAAAAATATTAAATTAAGTATAAATATTAAACCTTTTACATTTGTAACACACGTCTATTTTATTACTGCATTTATTAATTTATTAACAATTTTAGAGATAAATAGAAAAGATTTAAATTTATTTTTTCACAATCTAAGTAACTAATTCACTGTTCAATTTTATTTTGATCAAGGGCTAAAATATTTTAAAACGATAAATAATACTATTGATTCGATAATCAGATAAATAATGCTAATAAACTCTTAAAATCGCTATTTTATTACAGAAAATTCTTAATTTATTCTCTAAACCGAATTTAAATAATAAAATTTTCCATTTATTCTCTAACCTGAATTTAATTAATAAAATTCTCAGTTTATTTTCTAAACTGAATTTAAACAATAAAATTTCCAATTTATTCTCTAAACGAATTTAAATGATAAGCACCTTTCTAAGTTTTAATGAAATGAATCTTATTCTTAAGAATCCGAGGTAATATATAACTTATCTCACATACGCTATATTTCAACTCACGAAAAAAAAATATTAAAATCGTAACGTTTAATCATAATAAATGATATTTTACACACTTTTTAACTATCAGCATTTAAAAGCTTTCGCGCAGATGCCAAGAGAAAGTGTTACAAACGATTTAGTCATGGCGACGAAAAAAGAAAGAAGAGAAAACACATCAACATCACTTTGGCAGGATCCGGGGATAAAAAGAAAAGATTCTGCATAGCAACCATGACTCATTGGAAATTAAGTGTTTAGTTGCTTGTTCTGTCATGCATATGCTGACTCGGTGATTCAACAAATGAACTTAACAAGGATGGAAAGAATTTTAGTGATTCTTTTTTTTTTGGGAAATAATAATCGGGCATTATGCTAGATCAAAGTGGGAAATCTAATGAATGTTTTGTCTTCCGATTAATGAAACAGCTTTTCTTTACCGTGTACAAAGCAGAATTGCAATAAAATATCAGACTCATCTATTTTATCTGGATGAGTTAATTGGTGAAGAGGTGAAAAAGAATGTTTTTCTTTAAATTATTATAATTTTATTTAATTTTTGAAATACCAAGAATGATAAAAGTGATAGAAGTACTGACAGTTTATTTATCGAAATTCTACTAGAAAATTAATGATAACATGTAATTTATCTCACAAATTTTTGTCCGGTAAAAGTGATAACATGCCAAACAAATGCTAGTATATACCTAAAAAAATTCTACACGATGTCATACTTGTATCACAACCAATTTATAATGTTTATTAATTAATTCTGAATAATTTAGGAATGAAATGAAATAGTTTATTATTTTCTGCATTATTTTTAATTTTTTGAAAAGGAATATTTAAATAAAAAAATTAACTAAATAACTAATGACTAAAATTAATTAGTTTTAATTAAAAATGAAGTTAAAAATATTTTTGAATTGTTTTTTAAATCTTTTACACTCATTAATTTCATTGGATTTTTTTAAAAATTAATCATTGCAATATTTTTTTCTAATTAGATATTTATATCTTGTATTATAATTAAATAAAAAAACCTGTTTAAATATTATAATTTTTTCTTTATGTTAAATAATTTCAAATAATAAACTAAATAATTTAATGATAGTTCTTATAATTTTTTTCTTTAATTAGTTTTGAGTAACACATGGAATTATTTTTCGTGGAACGAGAGAAGTCCCTCAAAATCAAAATTAATTTTTGTAATAAATTTTATATAATTTACTGATGGAATACGACTGACTGACGCACACATGTTTATTAGAATATTACTTTTTAATATGTTACTATCGGACCATTATAAAAATCTCATCTTGAAGCAAAAAAAAAAAAAAAGTTTTGTTTTTGTAGTTACTCATAGTTGGATTTAAACATTTTGCGACTTGAAGCAGTATGGAATCTGCCCTCCACTTCTGATAATAATATTCTGAAAAGGTTAAGAACATACATTTTGTTATCACATAGCGCCTTTTAAAAAAGAAGTTTCAGCTATATTAACACTACATTCATAAACAAAATAATATAATTTTATGGTTAAGATATTAAATGCTTGATATCTAATTAATTAGACTATATAAGAAAAATCAACAAATTGTGTTGTGCATCCTGAGTTATTTTTGCCTTTACGAAAAGATCCAATCCGAAAGTAATAAAAGATATTAAGAAAGAAAGTATAAAAATTGAATTCTAGTACATAGGAAAAAAATTATAACGTTCTTAAAATTTTAACTAAAACTTCCACCTAATTAAAAATGGTTATCTTCTTCGTGATATTCAAATACAATTATTTCCAAATATAAAACTAAATTAATTACATTGAGATATAAGAATGCTAACTCAAGTTAGATTTAGTAATTCTACTTACTCCGTTATCCACTTAATGATGAATATTTCAATTTAATGAAGTCTAAAAAAGGACAAATATTCGATTCTGATCCTACAGTGGTTAGATAACTCAAATGAATTCTACTGTTCTTTATCAAATGACATTTGTTTATTTCAATACAATTCAAAAATAAAGATAAAGAACATGCATTCTCAAAACACTGTTATAATGTGTAATTCAATTCAGATAAATAAAATCGTTTGCAATTAAATTAAAGCATTTTTTTCAGATAAAATTTCCTATTCAGAAATTTTTAAATTATTCCATTCTAGGCTTAATGCTATAATCTTGAGACTGAATTTTGGTTGACAGCATAGTAACAAATTGAGCTTCTGACAATAAGTCGATGTGATTTTAATTTTATTTCTCAAAGAATGTGACAATGTAAATTTATATAAAACGTCGAAATCTGAAGCCAGAAAAGCAACATTAATATTGCCAAAAAAGAGGAAAAATTCAGTAGAAAAATTAAATGCATTAACAATTTTCTTATTGTTTAAATTTTTTTTCACAATTTATGAAATATTGTAACATACTTTTACTTCCTTTTAGACTGATCCTGACTGAAAGATAAACTGAGTCAGATTTTCAAATTGGAGGAAGACTGTTTTGACATTTTCACGAAGCTTTAATTTAAGCGAGTATTTTTCAGATCCACGAACTAACACAAATGAAGTAAACTACGCGGCAATTTTAAAATAAATATGAAATCGAATTAAGATTCATTTATTAGTAAATCTAAGCGATATGTTAAAAAATGCAAAAAAAGGAATATTATACATCAGTTTTTTCCCAACATTTTTTACTGATATCTATTGTACCTGTATACATGATAGATAATGCATTTATTAGTATCTATAATCATTATTACACGTACTTTTTTACTGAAATAGTATGTAGATAATAGTATGATTAATTACTTATATCTACATGTTAGTACAGTCATAAAGAACAAGGAATACCTCTGAAATTTTGTTATATATTATTGCAAAATTGGGTTCTATGGTAATGATTCAAGGTGACAAGCTGGTTTAAATCGATTAATTAATTATTGGTTCGAAATTTTTCCATTAAGACTATCATTCTTTTTCTAGTGAAATAACTTATCACCATGAAGGAAATTCTGTCAGTAAAATATTAAAGAAGTCATTGATGAAAACTTAGTGAGTCATTTGGTTTTCAAAAATGGCGCTGTTAGATGAGTTCATAACTTCCGACGATATCTTGGAAAAAAATTCATTCATTAAACAGAATTATCTTATTTCATAAAATATATTATTAATTAAATTAAAAATATGTAATATTTTATTTGTAAATTATAATAATATACAAATTTAGAATTTTTAAGCATACATGCAAAAAAAGTGAACTATATTACAGTAATAATTTTTCATTAGAACAAATCTGACTAGCTAAAACGTTAGAATCCAAAACTTATGCACGTACCTCCAATAATTTTTGAATGGCAGATTTTCTCTGAATTTTCAGTTTATTTACAACACTTATTTCTTGTATTTATGTAAATTATATTTATTGATTTGCACTTCATGAAATACGAGTTTAATCGATCTTTAGAAAATCGCGGTAAAATACAGAATTATTTTTCATATCAAATGATTCTAATTTAACATAAAATTTGCTGAAATTAAGTACCATAATACAACATTAATAAATATTGACATACAATAAATACTCTGAAAAATAACAAGCAAATAAACGCAATCAAATTATAAACAAAAAATTTTATTTCACAAAACACATTTATAGAATAAAAACATTTTCCCTTCTGTATTATAATTAAAAATGAGAATTGAAAACTGCAAAAGCTTTCATATGTAAGCACAACTTCATTAATAAATCAAAAGTAGTATAAGTAAAAGAATTAAAATCCATAAGAAAAATTTTAATATTAATTAATACAATAAACAGCTATCCATATCAATTTTTTTAACAAATCCAATAAAATTCTTTTAAATTTTAGAGCATTTGAAATAATAGATTTAACTTCAGAATAATATGTAGTGACTCAAACAATTAAGAGTACACCTTACTTTTACTTGATAAATCTGACTTTCTACCTAAATAACAGATTACCGAGAAATGGAAATATGTTTTTATTTTACACGTAATAAATGGTTTAAAATGAAGTTTAAAAAAAAGAGCAAACAACCAAAAACTTCTAAATTGATAAGTTTCAGAAACATATGCAGATTTCTGCCTCAAAAAATTGGGAATACATCAATGAAATTTTGTATTACTTCGCATAGAAAAAAAAAAGAGTAAGCCTTTAGTTGAATGTTTCTTGGCTTTTATAACGGCCTTTAAATGTCTTGGTACCAATTCGAGTACTTTTTGGTGGTATCTGAAGATATTTTACCTTATTCTTCTAGCAACTTTTGTTTTAAATAGATTTGTTTTAAATTTTGTGTTTTTGAAGCATTATTTCTAGTGTGGCCCAAAGATATTCAATGGCAATAATATCAGGAGACTTAGATTATGTAACTACTATTTACAATGAATAAGACGCCGCATTTTGATGTTTTACGTGTAGTGTTTGGGGTCATAGTCCTACAGGAAAGTGAAATTTCCATCTAAACTCAAATTTTTAGCACTTTTCTTTAGATTGCTGCAAGTATATCCAAGTAAACCGTAGGGTTTATAATGACATCTATATCCCTATTTTGGATGAAGCCATACAACCTCAAATCATGACGAAGTCACCAACAAATTATTTGGATCCGAAGCAGTATTACACTTTCTCGAAATAGTGCGGCAATGTTACTCTCAAAAATGTCGAATTTTCTTTCATCACTAAATATATCTTTCTTCCAAAAGACATTAGTTTTCAACTAATGAGCTTTTAAAAACTTCAAACGCCTTTTTTTTAAATTTGCAAGTAGATGATCAATATTTCTCTCTAGAATAATCGACTTTTATATCCTGCTCGTTTAATTACATTTACCACAGTTTCAGCACTTAAATTTCTACCTGTGATTTGAAAAATTTCTGCAGTTTGATGAACCATATGATCGCAGGAATCTAACTAAAAGTGCTAAAAATTTAGGTTTAGATGTAAATTTCACTATCCAGTAGGAAAATATGACAATATACGTCAATATGCGGCGTCTTTTTCATTGTAAATAGCAGTTACATCATCAAAGTATCCATATATTAATGCCATTGAATATCTGTGGCCCACCACTAGAAATAATGATTCAAAAACACAAAATTTGAAAAAAAATGTTTAAAACAAATATTGCAAAAAGAATGGAGTAACATATCTTCAAATACCACCCAAAAATTACTCGAATTGTTACCAAGACATTTAAAGGCCGTTATAAAAGACATGAGGCATTCAACTAAATGCTAACACTTTCTTTCTATGTGAGGTAATATAAAATTTTATTGATGTATTCCCAACTTTTTGAGGAAAAATTCTGTATATGTTTATTTCAATACCTTCCGATGCTTTTCAATTAAAAAACTTTGTTTACGAGCAAAAAAAAAAAAAAAAAAAAAAAAAAAAAAAAACCTTCTTGGTAATGGATTATTTAGGTTGAAATTCAAATTTATCAAGTAAAAGTAAAATATAAATACTCTCAATTGTTTGAGACACTGTATATATAAGAAGAATTAAATCTAAATTAATTATTGTTACGATCGAAAAATTACAATCTGTTTAACACATTTAAGTTCTCAAATTTTATTAATATATCACATCTTAAAAACGGATTAAAAGATTGAAATTTCATTTGGATCCAAACAGATATAAAACGTCAAAAGATAGTTCAGAAAATTTGAGAGAGGGATTTTATAAAATTCATAAACGTAAGTTTTCAGAGCAATTAGTATAAAACACAAATATATCGAAAATGAAAAATAATAAATTGGAATAGCCATACTAAAGACAATTAAAAAAATGACAAAAACAATCCATATCAGGGATTAAAGTAGGGAATAAATGTTATTCTAAAAAACACACACAATCGGCTATTTTTCAGCAAAATAACTAAGAAAGAAACTAAAATCGCATACACTAAAAGAGTTAAATACAGATACCTCGATTACTTTATTACGATAACAACTCTGTATCAAAAATTAATCAGTTAATTAATTTATTATAATAGTTCTTTTCATCTAATAGTTATATTAAAATTAATTGGGTAGCAAATAGCTTTAACTACAATTTGATTCTAAGAAAATGACAATAATATTTAAGGAAAAAAAAATGAAATGAACATCAATTCAAAAAAATAAAAAATCCTACAATTCATAGCAAATATCGTAAATAATATGAATGATATAAAATGCCATCCAGAATTAAAACGTAGCTAGCTACATCAAAGACTACTACTCTAAAAGCCATTTATCTATAAATAATTAACTGCAACTGTGATTAACAATTAAGAAGGATGACAGAATATTTCAGTTTGCAGAGTTAACATTTAATGTTTTGATAGCTTCTAATGCAATTCGAATATCATTACTCATCATTTCTAACCAACTTTTGGTCAAAAGGACAGAATTTAAATGCTCTATAAAGAAGCCCCCAACATAGAATTTCAAAAGTTCATCACTATGGACACAGGATAATTTGAATAGTCGAGTCGCATTATCTACAGTTATTTTCTGCTGTAACAGGTTGCGACAACCATCGAGCAATTTGTCAATGCCGTATTTATTAGCAGCACAATACAAGGCGCACAAAGGCTCTACATCTTCAACAGGCACTATTCCTGTGTACAGGAATTGAATAAGGTTATTTAGCACAGGCATTTCGATATCCTGAATAGTAAGAATATTCTGTATATTTTCCAGCATTCCGTTTTCAAACATTTTAGAAAATACAGGCGAACTTGCACACAGTACTGATTTTTGCACAGTCATGGTTTCCATACCGACACAGAGAATGACTTTTTGATCCAAAAAGCTGTCAGGAAGACGCTTCATTCTGGTTACCAAATTTTTCAAATAATTTGCAGGATTTTGATAACTAGGTAGCGGTCGAGTAACAGGTTTCTGAGGAATTCCCAAGTAATACAAAAGTACTAACGTATCACCTGGTAGATTACGAAGTTTGTCATCAATTTTGTCCTGTTGAGTAAACACGAACGCTGTGTCATAAAGCTGTGAACCAGATTTTGATTTACGAGCAGAATTTCGAGCTGTCATTCCTCTACGGAATAAAATTTCTAAGGATGTATTTAAAAGATAGAGGTGACAATTAAATCTTACCGAGGAAGTCACAGTTGATCTAAATTCAGATACGCTGAAAATATCTACTTCGCAATAACACTCAAAATCAGGAAATAAATTTGCTTTTGGAATTGGAAAAATATTATTTCGAAGCGAAGAAACATTACGTAGAGTCCATGTAGCTCTATAAAATTTTTCCGGGATAAAGCAGGTCTCCAAATGCGTACTAATTATTACCATCTTAAATACTAATATATAATTTTCAAGTTGCAAAATTATTTCTCGTTGTATGATACAATCTTCTAAAATTACAGACTAGACCTTATATACACAATTCCTTCCAAAATAGAAAATGGATTGGGATTCATGAAAATGAATTTCAATTTATATTATTCTGGATTATAAAATGTGATTGGATGGTTTGATGACGAATGTTTCGTTTATCCTTTTCAACTACCAGTTTCAGAACACCAATTCTCGGAATACGTGTTCGTATCTCGTTCCGATGATGTTCGTTTCAGTATTTTGAGAATACCACTTTCCGACGATTCTATTTTATTAAGGGGTGAGACATAAAAGGATGAGCACATATTCGGAAATTTTTTGTACTGTATAAATCATCTGTATTTTCAACACTGCTTTTCATTCAAAATTGTTGGCGCAAGATGAAATACATTATGCGTGTTTTTAGATTTCATATCAAGAAGATCGATTCAAGTGAAAAATTGTTGATGCGCGTTCACATGAGACAAACTAATGAGGGCAATAGCAACCTTTGTGCTGTTGCATTTGCCCTAATGTAAATAATTACAACTTTGCTATTCTGTCAAGGGGAACATG
The DNA here is from genome assembly GCA_026289955.1 of Argiope argentata. Lineage (NCBI taxonomy): Eukaryota > Metazoa > Arthropoda > Arachnida > Araneae > Araneidae > Argiope > Argiope argentata. Next base: position 372,628 of record JAOUZG010011622.1, on the reverse strand, counting down.
AGATTTCTGATATCTATTATAATGATTTGTTTCGAATTGATTACTTTTATTTTTATAACTATGTGAATATAAGCTTGATTTTATTTATGGGTTCGTATCTATGCCTGTACACAATTTTATTCAAACACAAGTTCAGCGTTTATTAATAGTGTAACTACGAAATGAACATAAACACGCACAGAGAAGAATCTGATGCATCATTCTAGACAGCGTTTAAATATAATCCTTATATTTTAAAATCCATAGAATTTTTATTATTTAAAAATTTATTAATTTTACAATCAATTAATAAAGTTTTTTTTTTAATTTTTTTTGTATGAAATTAGATCTGTTGATACTACAGTTATCTATACCCATACTTCCTCAGACCAACGTTCTAAAAAAGACCTTATATGAAGCGCATGAAATATTTATAAATCTGGCTAGAGAAAAATTATATCTACTTGCTGTTATTCTTTTAAAATACCAGAGTTTTTTTAAAATTTAAATAATTATTCTGCCATATTTACTTATTTTTTTGGGCGGAGAGTGGAGTGTAATTGTTGCTAAGTTGCGATCGCTTATATTTTTGATACAATTTTAAAAAGTTTTATGTGGGGGGAGTGCAATTCTTTTCATTTACATTCGAATAATGTTAGATAAAAAAAACTCATTCTCAACATTAAAACAATTAGTTAATTAAAACTCAAAATAAATAAAATTGAAAAGGGGGGAAATAGAAAAATGACAAAATCATTTTCACGAGCCATATGCCATTTAAAAAAAAATGTCTCCTGTGAAATTCCCGGTATGAAAACAAAAATTGCGTGAAATAAAAATTCCTTTAAAACTATTTCCATGGGATTTTCACATTTCGACGCTTTTCAGTCATTTCAATTCCAGTTTGAAATAAGAATTCCTAAACTCAGATTTTCAAAACGCTTTACCCATAACAACAGCATCAAAACGAGATGATTAATAATAAGTAAAAAAATGAGATTTTTTGAAAGCAAACGATTTTTTTGTAAAAATGAAAATGATTTATTTTTTTCTTTACCTTCCACTTATAATAATAATAATAATTTTTTGTTTCCGATTCCTCAAAAAGAAAAAAAAATAGTTGTGCAGTTATTTATTTACAGTTATTTAATAAAAAAACCTTTAATAAATTTATAGCTTTTAGTTTTCCCTTTATGCACATATAAATTCAATGAAAAAAATATACTTTTGAGAGATGACGCCATCTAGAAATAAATTTGAGAATTATTTATTTTTTCATGACATAACATTTATAATCATGAATAAGAAATTAATGACAAAAACAGAAAATAATTAAAATAAAACATTTAAAAAAATACTTTTATTAGTGTATTAAAAAGTCAGAAACATTAATATTTATTATAATTGTAGAAATATAATGAAATAAGAATAGCATGAAGGCATGAGGAAGAAATACTGAATATTCATTAAAAGTTAAAACATATAAATGCGATTAAAATTCCGATTTCGCTTAGAATCTTTGCATCAAAACAGTAGGGTTGTATGTTTTTGTTTATTTTTGATTTAAACGAATTAAATTATTCATTAATGTAAAAATAATTAAGATTACTATATAATTAGAATAAATTGTTTTTTAATAAAAAGATTATTTAATATTTATCGTAGAATATTAAATATATAAATTATGCATGATTTAGAATATTTATTCCTAAAAACTAAGAATATTGAAAAGATGAATTTCTTTAAGATTATATGATTGTTTAAAATACGATTCTAAAGTTTATATGTATAAAAAAGTTGATATGGTGGTTTGCACATTGTATTAAAAAGTCAAAGTGAATGAGCTTGATTCCTGGTTAAAGCTTAGCAATTTATAAAAGGAAATATTTGCCTTCCGTTGCCAAGGGTTCAAGTAAAGAATTTAGTGTAATATTTAGTAATAATTATATGATTATATTAAAAGCCAAAAAAAAATAATAGATAAGAAAGGTAATACTATCAGTGTACTAAAGAAAATTATGTTTATATTAAAAAGTCGGTGGCGAAAACAAAACCCCTTAAGTCTTAAGATGAAAAAAATAATAGAATATAAAGCCACTATAAATATCCCAAGAAATTAAAAAAAACTAAATATTTGTTATTATTATTACATTAATTAAAATACCTTACAAAAGCGATTACATTTTAATATATTTAAAGAATTTCTGGATTTTTAAATGCGTTTTCAATGTATAGGACTTTTTATTTTGACATAACTTTTTCTTAAAAAAATTTATTTCTTTTTTAATGCATTCATGAAAACTCCAATTTTTTTTATCTTATTTATTATTTTAAAAGCAGATACAGATTAAAGAGTTTGAATTTTTTATAAAAAGCACATATTTTAAAGAAAACAAACATTTTTTATCCACAAGCTGGTGAATCGAATTTTCATTTACTATAAGAATAAGGTACAGTACTAATAGATATACAGTGCTTACTATTGTGCCTTTACATTCTTCAAAGAATTTAAAGAATAATGACGTAATTCCGGGAGAAAGTGTTATACCCCTTATATTAATTACCACTTAAACCTAATCAGAGAGATGAACTCTAACCGTCGTAAATGATAAGAAAGTTTTAAAGATGTGAATGGGTAGGATAATACTACATTTATGAATGTTTTGTTTAAGTTTGAAAATCCATTATTTCCTAGAGTAAGATTAATCATTTCATGAAATTCTATGAAGATTTCTAAGAAATCAGAAATCACTGAATTATATACTTTAACGGTGATATATAAATAGCTGACGGTTTGAAGAGGCGAGTTTTTAATCTATCAAAATACAGTTTGATGTATTTTAAAACTACGAAAAAAAAGAAAGAAGATAATTCTTGCTTGTAATCCTCAGAAACGAAGAGAGTGTGATAACAACTGTTCGAGAATTTATGTGGCTTTTCGGCAATAAATAACTCATGGTTCAAGTAGCAATAAGAATTTCGAATTTTCTTTTTCTTGATTGGGAGCAGATGTTACGCTCGTTATTTATTATCCCCCCCCCCTATTTCATAAGCAAATAGATTCTGAAATCATGAAACCCGACGTTATTTTATTGACTCATCATAATTTATTTCAAATCAGATGCCAACCACGTATTTTTTTATAAATATGAGATTTGCAATTGCTAACTCCACCAGAGAGAACGCAGAAACAAATTTATTTTCAGGCTCTTTTGCGAATCTAACTCATTCATTTTGACATTTCAATATAATTTGCAAACGACCACAAAAAATTGATTTTTTTTTATATGAACTTAGAATCGTTCTTTAAACAATCGTATAATTTTGAAGAAATTCACAATCTAATATTCTTGTTTTTTTTAAATAAACATTCTAACTCATGCAAAATTTATATATTTAATATTCTACGATAATATTAAATATTATAGTTCATATAAATCTTTTTATTAAAAAATAAAAATTTTATTCCAATCTTAATTATTTACTTTTAATTCTTTTAAATAAAAAATATAAATATCAAAACAAAACCATAAAACCCGGGTGTTTTGATAAGATTCTGAATAAAATTAATTTTTTTTTACATTTAACTTTTAATGATTATTCAGCCGGCTTGCTGGCACAGAGGTAGCGCGTCTGCCTCGTTTCTGGAGGTCCCGGGTTCGGGCATGGTTCTTCTGTGTGCTATGTGTGAATGTGCCCCCCTGTAAAAAGGGGTTGTGCAAGCGTATGTGTGTGTGTGTTTCATCTTCATATGAGCTAGAAGTCAGACTTCTGCCCTCGGGTGCTCAGGGGTTCATACCCTCAGAAGCTACTGCACCCCTCTTTCTGCGGTAAAAAGCGGACACGACATCATCATCAATGATTATTCAGAATTTCTTCTTGTTATCGAATTTTGAGTGTTCTGTCGGGAAGGAAATTCGAGAAGGGGAATGGAAAATAGCGAGGGAATTCGCTTTCTAGTTTACCACTTAATATTGTGATTCTGTCATATGTACATACATATTTATATTAATTGCAATTATTTAATGAAAAGTAATTAAAATAAAATTTTTCTTTGTGGACCCAAGTAGGAATTGACATTAAAATTTTAAAAACATATTTCTTATCACATGTAAATCAGAATTTGACACAGAATTGCAGTCTTAGTCACAAAACAAAATTGATTTAGTTAAGCCATTTTGCTTTAGAGTTATCGCGTTTACATACATGTGAAGGTTAATTTTTTGACAGATTTGCAAATATGTTCAGGAGCTATAATTAAGAAGTTAAATATGCGTTTTAAATTTTTATCTCTTTTACTTGGCAGATCTCGTATTCCCTTGTATTCTTACAAGAGGATAGATACTTCCTCTGAATTAATTTCGTTCGTTTTAATTTGAGAGAAATCTGTAAATTTTTTTCACAAAGATCGTAAATCAAATTTCGAGAGCTTAGTTTAAAACGTTTTTGAGTGATTGAGTATATAAACTGATTCAGATCAAAGATTATAGATTTTTCGGTTTCAATGGGATTTAAAATATGGAAATTCATTTAAATTTCAGATTCAAAATTTTTGACGCTTGATTGTATATCTTTGCTGATTTTGCATCCGAGAAAGAAAATTAGCAGGAAAGATGTTCTCGCATACTCTCAGATAAAATTATTATTACCCCTCCATCTTTTCCCCCTGGGGGGCACCTCGCAATTGAGGATGAGATGCTTCCAGTTTGGTGGTTGGACTCGCCACTCTTGGAGGGTACACTAATAGATAGGGATTGGACTCCTCCCATTGATGACGGGACGTAGTTCCTACGGGGAGTGTTGTACCGTGGCCGGTGAAGGCCATCAGGTCTCAACCACAGTTCCCGCCGGTGTTGCTGTTGCGGCAGTCCGGTCATTCAGTTTTATGGTTAATCCTTATGCCTTCGTGGCCGGTCGGAGAATCTGTCTATGACTTCCCATCCATCAAGCATAAAATTGTGGAATGTATACAAGGTCGTGAACACGACGTGTGCTCATATTTTTATTTCCTATATATAAGATATATAGTAAAAATAACAATCCAGCAAAAAAAAAAAGTTTATGTATTAATTGCACGTACCTTGCGAATAATAATTAGGAAAGATAATCATTTTATCTTGCATTTAATATTTTCACTGAATCTAGAGTACGTTAGTTTGTTGGAATGCGGTTAACGAACAAGTACCAGAAAATCAAACGTGTACTTATGGCCCTTTTTCCACCGACCATTTAAAACCAATATTGACACCGAATTAGGAATGTAATCACAAGCCAAATTCCATTTTTTATGTTATACTATTTATATGTATGGAAAAGTAGACAGTCAATCCTTATACAAATCTGGTTTAAAATTTGATAAGGACCGGATTTAAGATGCTTAATATGCGAACCAAATTTTATTCATATAGCTCTTGTTAACATGCTTATATTCATACAACCAGACAGACTGACCATCTTTGAATGAATTTTGTTTGAAATTTGATAGATATTTACAATTTTAATATAAAGACCCCCATACAAAATTTTATCTGTTCAGTTTGGAGTGTAAAAATTATTGCTTTTACAGTCAGATATAATTCCAAAAATGTGTGTGTGTTGTTTTTTTTATTCAAGAAGGTGAGAAAAATGGACTTTTATTAATATTTTGAGTTTGAATATTTTAACAATTACAATATTTTGTCTCCTATACATCATTTGCAAGGAAAAAAAAAAGATGTTTTACATCAAAATAAAACAAAACTTTAAAGAAATTACAAAATGATAACTATTTGCTTAAAAAAATCTACAAATTTTAAATACAGAATTCTACTGTTTATTAATTAATAATTGTCCTTACAACTTTAGAAAAAAGTTTTCAAAAGTCTTTTTTTAAATGGATTAAGTACGGATTTCAATTATTTGTGGCTATCACACCATCTAAATTCACAAATAATCAGAAAGTTACTCTACACATAATTTTTAAGTAAAGATCATAAACTTAATATCAAATGTGATCTTGAAATAGATTGCTCTATAGTCAATTCGCTGTTAGATTTGGTTTTAAATTAGTTACAAATAAATAATTCTAATCTGTCTAAATAGTGGAATTTTTGAATATCATATTCAAATGTACGTGGTCTGACAAGCAGGTAACTTTCTATTAACAATTTTAATTCAAAATTCAACAAAAATATGCAATTTTAATAAAAAGACCATATACCAAATTTCATCCCATCTATTTAGAAGCTTTTGAGTTATCTATTTTCATACACACAGACAAACAAACATTACTCCAAAAATATTTCTTTCTGGACTCAATAAGGCATGAAACATGAGATAGATCAATATATTAAGATCGAATCGTCTTCATGTTTATAGCATTTTCTTTATTTGCATTTTGTATATAAGAACTAATGTGCCAAATTATGGAGGATGATCTTTTTGTCTTAATAAAACAAACAGGGGGCCACTGATAAAAAATTCATTATCTATTTTTCAATGTAATCTACAGTAAATAGCTAATGAATAAGTGCTTAGTTTTGCTCAATTGTAGCATTTTTCCATCTCAATGGTATCTTTTTTTCCTGTGTGTATATAAATTTCTTTAAAACCTATGAGCACGCTCCCTTCAACTTTCTTGGGTTTATACAATCTAACATCATCTTTTATGTTTTCTTTCATCACCCAGTGTATTTGAATTCGGATTACATAAGGAATAAAATGACAACCCCCTGAAGGTCACAGCAAGTGCCATTTGCTGCAGATATCTTCATAATATAATGAAGAAATCAGAGCATTAAAGAATATGTTATATACGCTTGACACAACATAATATATATACTTGAAATCTTATATATCATCTTTGAAACATGATGTTAAGGAACTAAAAAAATTGTTCTAAGAAAAATATTTATAGAAAACAGCCATTTAAATATCAGAATTGTGTTAGTATTAAAAACAATGAAATCATCTTGACATTCAATAAAAATACAAATTATATATCAACAGAAGTGACTTACCAATATGCTTTATTCTGAAACTTAAAGTAAATAATAAAATACAAACATAAATAAATTTATGCTTTATTATTTATTACTTTTGTGGTGTAACAAATTACGATAACAAATAAACAATACAAAAATAAAACTGAATTTTTAAACTTTATTATAATATAACAACATATGAAAGTTTTGGAAGTGTGGTTTGTAAAAAAGAAGACAAGTGCATTTGCAACTATATTTTTCTGACAAGATGACAATGTACATTATTAAATAACCATACTATGACAACACATTATGTAAAAAAACAATAAAATTATGTAAAATATTGTAAGAACAAGCAAGAATATAAAAAATGAACAACTTAGTGGAAATACAACTTTATTTTTCATAGTCCTTTGATATACACTAACTAAAACCACACACACTAAATGTACGAAACAGCACACACTATCTATCTCTGCCTTTATCTTTATTCTTACTATCAGAATATTCATGCTCAACATGTATTGAATAATCATCATCAAATTCATCTTCTGAAGGTGCAAAACTGATCTGAAATAACATATAAAAATCATAAATTACTAATTTGCTAATATTAATTATAAGTACAGAAAAAATCCATTTAATTTTAAAACATCAATCACAAAATGAAATGAAATTTCATGAGATAATTTCTCATCGCATAAATAATCAAGATGAAAGAGCAAAATAACAGCAAACAACATTTGTGATTAATGAAATCATTTAACATTAAGAGCCTGCATTCCCACCATTTAAGAAAATCCTGACTTAAGTTTTTATGCATAGTTGAAATTTAGGAGATAAAAATAACTAACATTGAGATTTTCAGATGGAAGAGTTGATCGCATCCTATTTTTCTACACCAAAAATTACCTTGGATTTTGAGACATACGAATTTTATATAAGTGGCAGCTTAAAGAGTTGATAATTAATTCATGTTCACTTTATTTTTTCTCTTCCCTGTAGTTCTGTTTAAATTTGCTGTTAACTCTTAAATTTCCAGAAAGTTATACGAAGAGGAGTGACAACTATAGCCATTGTATACATTAACCAATATACTAACAATTTAGCCATCAAAGACTAAAATGAAACATATTTTTAATGTTGCAGAATTTGTAGCGACTGAGTTTATTGTTCCAATAAATAATACTGATTTTAATGGTCAATAATAGCTACTTATCTATTAACCTTCACAGGCATATCATATTCTAACAGAGTGTATGCAAGACATCAGAAAATTATTTGTATTTTTATATTTAGATATAACAATAAATAATTAGAGACTTCATTGTTTTGTACATGACATGTTCTCTTCGCACTTTGGAACTTTAAATTTCTAGGAATTTTATGTGATGCTTAGCTGTGTAACAGTTGTTGAAATATTTAATAAAATTTACTGATGACATAATTTTAAAATCCTATAAGGTGATTCAAAATAATTATGGGGAGTTACTACTGTTTTAAGCAAAAGCTTCAATATCTAAGAGAAAAAAATGATTTTTAATCAAAATTTTCAAATAAATAAGGGAGACTCATAAATTTCAACAAGTTTATTATTCATTTTTTATTTTTTAAAATGCTTTTTAAACAAACATCTTTTATAGTTTATATTCCTTTCAATGTAGGTGTAATTTAATAAAATTGTTTTTTAAAAAGTGTACTCCAAAACATTTTTTTTTCACTTTTTAAGTAAATAATTTCAACAAGAAATTTTTTAATATTATATATTATAAAAAGGAAAGAAATAAAAATTGTATCAATCGAGATTAAAACAAAATGATTTCAGAGATGGAAATAAAAACAAGCAGGAAATTATTTAAAAGAATATAGCTAATTTTTATTGCTTCTTATCATTTTATCCGAAACACAACTTCTTTCAAATATAATTTCTTTTATTTTAATCTATAAATAGGTATTTATTAAAATGAAAAATATTTCAAATAAATGCACCTAAGATTACAATTTAAAACCCAAAATATATCTAAATGCAGTTTCACATTCAGCTTTATTTAAGATCAATCACTATTGAAAAAAATATCTAAATAGCCTAGTACTTATTTCTCATAGCATCACAAATTCAACAGAAACAATTAACTTTAAAAAATATAAAAGACGATTGCTGTTAAACACATTCCCTCTCATATAGATGACATGATAAGCAACTTCAAAATGAAAAATTAATTTCAGAAAGCTACATTATTTAAGCTAAGATTTTAAAGCAAAGCAATTAGAAACTTATTCAAACTGAGATGAAAAACTTTAATTTTTTTTTTAAATTTTTCATAAAATTCATTATTTTTATTGCCAACCCCTTAGAAGGGAGAAAGTGCTTGAAAACAGTGCAGGTTTATACTATGGAAGGTTTGTGATGATTTTTACCGACCTCCAGAAAAAGTCTATATACAAGACTATATACTTAAGCATGATTTCTCCTTATTAAAATGTTGATGATGCCCCTGATTGATGAATGATATAATCACATATGAAATATAATGGATAAAAGATTAATTAAATTTTTCCTTGTCATGATTTGTAATTTAATGTTTTATAATATACAAAGTGTCAAGGTATGTAAAGATAAGCACATGCAACATTAGTATTAATACCACAATTTTAAATAGCTTCTTTTTATTTGTTATTCACATATTTTGTTTTATTTGTCTCTTACATTCGTTCTTTGTTATAATAAATGACATTAACTTTTTGTTCTACTTATTTTTGTGCATGTATGAGCATTTTGAATTTCTTTTGCACTTATTGATCAGAATTCAAGAGATCACAGTTAATTCTTTATCATATGTTTTGAAGACATTATATTCCTTTTTGTACAGCTAACAAATACATGCCAATTGCATTCATTTTCAAATGACATGCATCATAATGCACATTCACATCTGACAATTTCATCACTCACCTTAAGTAACTATTTTCATTGCATTTATTCTTTTTTTGAGAATATTTAGGTTCCTTTGGTGTGTCTAAGAATAAAGCATAGTTTCATTCGTATTTGTAAATTTCCTGATTAATTATGAAAAGACTTTTCCAAAAATAAACCAACTGCAACTTATAATATCTTATCAAGATAAATGGTAGAAAATATCAACTTGAAAACAAAAATTAATGTAAAAAATGTAATGAAAATTTATAATTTTTCTTACTAAATAAACTTTGTAAAAGTAGGAGAAACATAAAATATTATGATGTTTTAAAAATAAAAATGGTGATTAAGAAAACACCAGAATACAGTATTATACAATGGTTAAAATATGTTAGGTCTTATCACTTGATTTGAATATTAAATTCATAACTATGTCATACTAATATTGCTCATATAATGACTTAATTCATCAATAAAATGGGTTTATACAAGATTCTATCTCATATTTTAACCCTATTGTGTACAATTTCAAATGTATTTACAATAAAGTATTACAATAACACACAAGGAGATTTAAAATGTTATATTAATGATATGTTTTTAGCTAAAAATTTCAAATTCAACTTTTTTTTAACAAATGCATTTTACTAAGATGTATCAATCTGATGAATGAATATATTAAAGTCAGGAATTCTAATATATTTAAAGTAAGTTTTATTGTTTATAAATGCATTATATACTGTTGAAAAATCATTGAAATCTGCAAAACAATTCTATGAGCAGTATTTGAATGTCACAATAAAATATAAGAACCATATAAAAATCAAAATTTAATACACTGTAAAAACTGAATATTAAAAGTAATTTAATAAAGGCAGATTTTATTTGTGCCAAGTATATTGGAAAAGAAAAATATACATTTAAAAGGTAAAATTATTAATATTATCTCAGATATTTTAAGAAAACCAAAACATGAATAAAAAATTGTAACAGATTGAAATTCTTAAAAATAATTTACTAAAAAGAAGACTTGCAAATACTCAAACACTAATTATCACCAACAATTGATAATTTTAATGTCCTGAAAATTAAATGGCTTTCATTGTATCAAAAAATATTTGACAGTATATATTTTTTTATTGTTGCAAACCAAAGAAGAATAATTTTATAATTTTAAATTGAGTTTGGGATGAAACTTAGTAAAATGTTAGTATCGATTAAGATTCATCCCCAAAAATATTAAAGCAAATAGCCAATTAATTTCAAGAAAATGTCCCTCAAACTTTCAACACAGCTTATATTTTAATAATGTATCACTGTTGATAAGGAAAGATTAGTACAGTGGATAAGGAACATATTAATTGAAACAATTTTTAAATTAATAATACATTTCAAGTAATTTTACATTAAAAAATGAATTGATATTTATAATTATTTTTCTTTTAAAAATTAATTATCCAAAAAACAGAATATTTATTTTTACACAAATAAAAAAAATTTAGTAATTAAAACATTTTGTAAATTGCTTAATAAATGTAAAATAATTTAGAAAGAAACTAACCAAATTATATTTGCTAGAAGTTCTAGATATATTCAAGACTACAATTCAAATTTTAGGGTTTATGCTATAAACAAATTGGTTGTTTAGTGTTAGAAATAATTTTAGTTACTTAAATCAAGAATTAATTATTCTATTATATTGATTTACTCTAAATCCAGAATAAAAATATGTATTACACATACTTTGTTGAAATTTCATCGCAAACCAAACCAAACTTTCAGCTAGTATTTCACACAGCATAACACAATTCATCAAAAATATTTTTGACACATATTTCTTTAAAATTAAGAGCAGAAAAGAAACATTGCAGCTCACCTTTGAAGTAGCAGCAGCATAACCTAACATAACAATAGCTGCAAACATGCCAGAAAGAATGATGTCTCTCCATTTATGGGGGAATTCTTTCTTTTCTTCTGCTTCTTGCTCATCTTTCTTTTTCAAGGCTTCAAGTTCTATACATATTTTAAAATACACACTTATTACAAGGGTATTTTATTAATATTTTTAGATCAATTTTAGCTACGACAAATAGAATTATGAAAAACTTAAGTTTATTCAGTAATAATTTTAAAATTATTTTTCTATAATCAATTATTGGCTACCTTAAACTTAAAATACTTATTGTTTTATTAAGAAATAATTTATAAGTTTAACAGACAGCAGGAACATTCCAATGACATATTTTATTGATCATTAAATGCTATAGAGAATCTGGAAAAATGTAGAATTAGATAAAGAGAAATTCCATTACAGAAAGTTATACAAAGATACAAATGTTGTGCAAAATGGTAATACATAGAATCATACAAGAAAAACATAGAATAAAGTAAAATAGACATATGCAGAGTTGGATTTGGAAAGTTATAAAATGCAAATATATAAAAAAATGCAAAAAATATATATAAAATGCAAATGTATAAAAAATTATGTCAAGTGGAAATACAAGTTATATGAAAAGTGTACAAAGTTATCTTAGTTAAAATTACTTACAGAGCATATGGAAATTTCTGTAAAATAGACTAACTTAAAGAAGGAACACAGAAAATAATTCAAAGTAAACTTATGGAAGAAGTGAAATTATACTAAGTTGTATAAAGAGGAATTTGCAGAACATTAAGTAATATCAAATGGATCAATGGGATGTTAATTTACACAAAGTTATACATGTTTTAAAGAAAATCACACAGTCAATATAACGGAAATTTAGGTGAAATAAACTTATACAAAGTTGAGCTTTGGACGGTTACATATAGTTGATTATTGGAAAACTATACAAATTTATTTATCATGTGATTATATTAAAATAGTGTCATTTAATTTCCAAGCAGTTTTTAGTTTTTTTGGGGTGGGTGGGGTGGGGTGGGGTGGAAACTCGTTATATTTATCAATATTTTCTTTAATGAATCTTGATTTATAACTCGGCAAATCATTCATAATTGTATATAAAAGATAATAAGATTAATAAGTATAATTAATCATTTAAAGAATTCTACAGATAATAACCTACTGCAAAACATTTATTGCCACTTTCAGTTAATTCAAATTCTCTAGATCTTTTTATTCAAAAGAAATGCAAGATTTATCATTTATATAACAAAGTTCAAGCATAAGTATATTCTAATTTTAAACTAGGTCAGTTTAAATTCCAGTGAATCTTTTCATTTCTTAACTATGAATTTTTAATAATCCTACACTAGAATCAACATTCTAATGAGCAAATAAGAGATTTTTAATACTTTCAAAATTCCATTAGTCAGAAAGACAGGTTTGCAACAAAATGTACTTTAAAATTAGGAGTTACAATCAAAATGTAATACTAAATTTAAATGGAGACAAAATAAATAAAGAATAAATGCAATTAATAAATTAAAAGGAAGGGATGAAGAATTAGCTTCTGAATGTTTGCTGAATAATAATAATTAAAAATATCCACTCATTTTAAAAGAGTATATTTCATTTTCAAAATTATAACAACAAAATGAATTAATAAGTATAAACAATTTTTACAATAAGGTTGGGAATGAGCTTACATGATATTTATTATTTTTTCATGATATTTATTTTTTGATATTTTTTTATGAGGGAAATTTCATAAAATAAAAAGGATCCAAATGTGATAAATCTTTTTACTTGTGTAATAAAATAAATCTGAAAAAAAAAATTACCTTCAGGTGACAAAGGGAAATATCTCTGAAGTATCCTTTGAACAAACTGTTGAAGATTTGGACATGCTTTCAAGTGATTCTGCAAGGCTGCATTTTTGAATGGAGCTTTTAATAATGGAGCTAAAAATCCAAAAACTATGGCATCAAGTGAGCAAGGGCTGAAAGAAATAATTTAATATTTCAATAACATTGCATTAGAAATATAGAAGAGCATAGCTATACTACAAAGTGCACCATACATATATTCAAAAAGTGAAATCAGTGATATGAATGTAATTTATACATACTTTTTTCCAAAAAAATATTCATTTTCTCCTAATCGATGTGACAGTAAATTTAAGCATTCTTGAGCATCTTTGTACAACTGAAAATAATAATAATAAAATAAATAAATAATAAGATCTAGCAAAAAATAAATTGATTATTGAATTTTATGTATATAATTTTTGCATGAAATGATTTTAATTTGGTTTTTTAAAGATTTTATATATATGATGTAAAAATTAATTTACATTATGATACAAACACTTTGATACATAAAAGTATCTGAAAATGGAAGCCTGGAAGTAAGAAATTCTGAGTAAAGGCAAAATAAATCACATTTTTTTGGAGAAAAAAAACATTTTAAAAAAATCCAGTAATTTTTAAGTATTACAATCATGAGAAAAAATGTAACATTTGAGCCTTTATTTTACAAAATTTCTAAATGCATATATAAAAAAAGAATATCATACTAATTGTTAGAAAGGCATTAAATATATTTGATTCACAGTAACAATTGATCTATATTTATATATAACAAAATCATATAGCATCATAATGCAATTAAGTAAATTTGTTTATCTTCATTAGAGGCTAAACAGCATGTTAGTATTAATTTTCATGACCAGAATGCTTGACAAGATTGAAAAACTCTAATTATTGTATTTGCTAGATAATACAAAAGTATGTGGATTGTTCAAAGCACAATTATATTAACAAAGCTTTTGTCATATTTAAAATAATTTCTTCAATGTTTGCATTTAAGAACCAAAATATACTTAGGCTAATGCAATGAAATAGATTAGATATATATATTTACTATAGAGATGCATAAAAAATTTTAACAAATGAAAAATTTAAAACTTGTTTAAAAACTTCTTCAGATGTCTCCTTTTTCAATTAATTATGACCTTTTACAATTAATAAAGCTTAATAACTAAAAATTTCCCTGTTTTTTAATACAAGACTAAATTTTTTACTGTAACAATTTTCATAGTTGAATAGATACTTTTAACTATAATTTCAATAAAATTTCAAAATAACTTGAATCATGCACAGAAAAGTTTTACATTATTTTATTATTAGGTATTATATCAGATTTTTTTTTTAAATTTTAGAAACATAAGAAAAAAGGAATTATTCGTACAAATAATAAATAGAATCATGGTATAAGGAACAATAATTATATTTTCAATTTCTGTTATAATCTTCTTTTACAGCACATACTTATATTTTAATATTGGAGAGACAATCAAACAATCATTTCATTTTTTGAAAAAAAAAGAAAAGAAAAGAAATTCAGAACCATAAGAGAAATGAATTATACTTACAAATTTCAGAAATTAAATATAACATGAAAATATATATTATGCATCACTATACTGAGAATCTGCATCTAAATATTTATTTATCATATTATTTTGAAGATAAGTCAAAACTATTTTCACATATTTTCCCTTTTACTTTATTTATAAAAAGGCAGACAAAAACAATAATGAATAAACTGTAAAAAGTATTGAACTGTTTGAACGATATTTTTAGACAATACAATATTTTAATACAATACAATATTTTGTATTAACATCTATTAATACAATAACATCTATTAATACAATATTTTAAAAGTGATTAACTTTCTAGTATGAATGCTGTTTTTTATTCATCTTCTTTAAAGTGAAATTTCAGATTTTTTTCTACATACTTCCAGTTAAAAAAAAAGTTTGAAAAAGGCAAAATTTTAAGTAAACTAAAACTTTTCATGTCTTACAAATATTTTAAAACCTTTTAAGTAATCTTTTATATTATTAAATATAAAAAAAGTCAGTAAAATTCCCACATTTTGGGGTAAAGATTGATTATGATATGAACTCCACATCCTTTCTTTTTTTTATTTGCACATTACAACAAGTAATTCGAAAAAGTTATGAAATATGTTTTAATCAGATACAGCTAAAATCATTTTTAGTATAAGTTATTTGCATAAACAGACTATAGTTTTTTTGAAAATCCATTCTACTGCATTATATTTAGGATTACAGTAAATTTCTTATATACTTCAATATTTGTTTCATTTCTTTTAATATACTTCCATATAGATAAAAGATAATTAAATTTATTTTGAATAAAAGTAAGAATAAATGTAAAAACAAGAACTTACTGCAGTTTCTTTTTGGCTATCTTCAATTAAATCACTACTCCATAAATTATCAATTGTTACTTGAGCAGCTCGTTGCTGATGACCAGGTAAAAAATAATTTAAAGGAAAACGTAGAACTTTTGCATACCAAGGTCGAGTCACTTCACAATAATTTCTTTCATCTATCCACCATACATATAACTAAAAAAAAGAAGAAAAAAAAAGGATACAGATTTCATACCATACAAAGTTATCAACATTCAACTGTGTAGAATTGATTAGATAGTTAATTTTAAAGGATTTCAAAAGAATAACCCCATTTCCCCTTTGGATTTTAAGATAAAATGGAAAATTCAGATCTTCATAAATAAACAATAGGGCTTCGTATGAATTAGAATAGAGCCAACTACAACTCTCCAATACAGAAATCAAAAATCAATAAATAATAATGGGCCATAAATTAAAAATTCAATAACATTTTTAATAATTTAGAATATGAACATAATACATGTATGTATATATATATTCAAATAATTTCATGACCAAAATAAAAAGCAAGAACCTTTTAAATTAATTAGCTTTTTTCTATCTCGGTGTTAAAAATTGTAAAGTTAAACTCTCTTGTGTTGTGTGGGATAAGTAAATTTTGAGTAATGATAATATTACATCATTGATAAAAGTTATCAAAATTCTTTAATGGACAAATTTTTTCCTTTGGAAGTTTTTCTTTCTTTTTTTTAATAATTTAGATAAATTTATAACTTAGTTCAAGGGTGCAGAATAAGGATTTTTATAAATTTTCTCAAGCAAGATAACTGACTTTTTGAATGAAACTTATATTAGCATAGTTTTAAATTATTTTTAATTCTGAATACAGCATCACTTTGCTAAATTATGAATAAAATATAAAACACATTAAGTGTACACATACCACAAATCCAGATTTAAAAATATAAAAATAAAATAAAACAAACAGAAATTTTTATATTTAAACCATAATTACTTTGATAAAATCCATTATAATAGATAAAAGTTCTCAATTCTACAGATCCATTATTTTTTCTGCTCACATTTTGAATTTAGCTCGAATAGAAAATTTCATATTTTATATTAAGATCATAACAAAATTCTTTTATAAGTAATAACAATAACAACTTTTCTTAGAAAAGTAAAACTTTTAAAAAACAATCATATTAAAGAAAATACTAAATTTTGCAGGATAAATTTAATTAGAAATAAAAATAATATAAAAGAAAAGAAAAAATTTCTATGATACTAAGAGGTGCTCTAAATTGTCACATTTGATAGATAAAGTAGTTAATAATTTTTACTTTTTTCCCCCCTTATTGCAGCAGTCTCAAAACCATTGAATGCAGGAGAAATTAATAGTATCATAATTGCATAGTATAATGATATGAAAGATTGATTTAAATATTCTTTTATTTTTTGACAGGTTAAGAATTTATTCTACTTAAGAGTTTCAATTACATTTGTCAAATATTTATTTATTTCATCAGCATCAAATTTTTAAAAATTAGTAAGTAAACTTTTTATCTTTATACATAAAAGGAAAGAAACTTCATTAAAAAAAATAATAGCATTATTTTTCATCACATGCAATACACTACTTGTTTACACAAAGTGAAATTTATACTTACTAGAGCAGGATAAAGTTTATCTCTAAGTAAAGCTGTGTATGCAATTATGTCAGAACACTGTTTTGAGGTCAATTCCCCATCAGCATTGTAATTCTGCAAAGAATATCATTATCGAAAAAAAGTTCAAAAGTTATAAAAATACTAACTTTTTTTTCTTTCTATAAAAAAGTACTATTAGTCCTAACTTTTATATAAGAATTAGAAAATATAATTTTTCATTAATCTATTTACAATTATTTGTTTACTTTGCTTAATGTTTATTACATTATTTTCCCAAACAAGACATATATATTTAATACAAATAAATTAACAATAAAATTTAAAATAAAAATTAAAGTAGAATGTATCCTAATGCTTATTTATTTTCAGAAACATTAATACATTATACAAAAGTGATATACTTATAAAGTGAGGAAATGTTAATTACAGAATGGCCAGTCATACAATAAAAAAAAAATAAAATGGAAAATATATTAAGAGCATTTAATTTCAGTTCACCACACTTGTAACAAAATTTAAAAATTACATATTTTACCATTAAAATAAAAGAAAAAAAAGTTTGGCATCATAACTACAAATAGATGGTATTATAACACACACACACGCACACACAAACCTTACAACTTATATATTTATATTTATACTAAATCCAAGCAACAAAACAGATGGATCAGCCTGAACAGGTGCCAGCATTTCAATCAATGAACAATCATAACATACTGAGAGTACACTTATAGGCTGTCATTTAAAAACTAAGCAAATTGATTTTTTAAATATTTCTTTAATTACAATGAAGGATAAAAAAAAAATGTTTAACTGGATAGTTATGGAAGAGTGTATTTCATACAGATAAAAAATAAAAAATATTATTAAAATTTTGGTGAAAAAAATATCAAATTATATCAACAATTTTTATCATCCTGAAATTTTGCATCTTATCTCATACAATTTATGCCTCTTCTAATAGTTAACACAATTTGAATCTATCTATACTGCAGCCTTTAAAACATGTTCTAAAAAAATGGAGGAAAATTATGCCTAATGGCAGAAAAAGGTATGTTTACATATGTTTTAAATGAATAAATTCTTTATCTCTTTCACTACATAAACAACTTTAGAACTCATAGAAGCTTACACTGTATAGCCATGAGCTTAAGAGTTATAAACTAAGTCAATAGATAATTTTGTTTAGAAATGCATAGACTAAGAGAGTCAGTTTGGAATGGAAATTATTTAAATTAAAAGCTGTAAAAAGTACTGATTTTTACCCCTTATTTTAATAATTCAAGGAGTTAAGACAAAATAGAACTAAATCAAATATCTTAATTTGAAAGTATAGAATCTTACTAATAGACTGACAACAAAAGTGAACATTTAATGGCAATAATGAATACTATCAATCGATCAAATTTTCAGGACAAATGAATACAAATTTCCATTGTGGTTTAGGTAAAATAAATAAATAAAATAAAAAATAATATATCATTAAAAAATAAAATCATTTATAAAATTACAGATTGATCAATCTAACCATTTCAACTTATTCTCATGTTATGTATTAACAATAAAATTAATCATATGTCATTGATTATTCTTTAAAAAATTGTCAAAAATCTCATGTTAGTCCATTGACTGTTTACTAATGGCATGAAATTAAACCCTAATTTCACTAAAGGCATGAAATGTCTGTTAACAACAACAACAACAAAAAAATGCTGACATAAGATTATATGACAAATTAACTAATCAATATTTAATGGAAAACCTATTCCATTAAGTTACTACAAATCCTATTATCTAATGAGTAATTAAATTTACTATAGAAAATAATTGAGATTTGTTTTGTATACATACTTGCTTTTGTAAATATGAAACTATATTATCAAATGTTGTTAAATTCTTTTTCCCATGTCTAAAAACAGGTAGATGACCTAGAATATTAAAAAGAAACATAAATCAAAGAGAATGGCTAGGATTATTTGCATAAATAACAACAGAGAGAGTATTTAAGACCAAAATATTTAATTTCCAACTATTTTTCAATAATCTATGCATAAAATTCTGAAACGTTTATTGGAAAAATTCCAATTTTTCCAATAAATTTAATTTTCAGAAAACAATTTTAAAATTCAAATAATAATAATAATAAAAAAAATGTAAATGATAATTCCTTTTTAATGTAAATGAAGAGAACACCATTTATATATATATATATATATATATCTATATATATATATATATATATAATAAATAAAATCCAGATTAGTTAAAAGTGAAAACAAGAAAGATTCAAAGTTAAAATAAATGTTTAAACATTATTAAAACAAATTCTGCTTGTTAAGAATATATTAAAAGGAGAAATAGTTAAATAAGAAAAACAATTCCTAAAAATTTTGAAAAGTGAAGTGAAATTTTGAAAAGTGAGTAATATCTATCATGAAAAAATTTGGAAATTACTGCATTTCCTAGTGCTACAATTTCTTATCCCATTTTCCAATAAAAACAATTATTGAAAATAAAATTTGAAATAATTTTTCATCTATGAAAGTTTTTAAAATTTCCTGCTACTAAATTTCTTATTTAATTTGATTTTATTACACTTGTCCAACAGTTTGAAGCATCATGAAGATTTTTAATTAGGTTTTGAACCTGGGATCAACCAGTGTTAACCCTTTGCAGCTCAAAAAATAATTAGAGGCAAAATTATTCACCTAATAGAAAGATTTGTTTATTACTATGAAAAATAAATATATATAATTCTTTCAAGTTGAATTTCTTTGAAAAATCAATATACATCTCTTGAGTATTATGTAGGCATTTTTAACAATTAAATTTTAAAAATAAATAAAATGTCAAAATGACGCAGAGTCTTGAATGTCGAGTCACACTCAACATCAGACTGCAACGTGTTAAAGTCTCAATGAGAAGAACAAATATTTAAATAAAAATGAGGTTTTTTTGTTGATGAAATGATTTTTAATGGACATGTAATAATATAAGTAAAAGAAAAAAAATCATATTTTCTTAAAATTTTTTTAATGAACTAGAATTTTGAGAAGGTCAAGGCAAATTTGGATACATCAAGACATTGCATATGAATCAACAGACAAAATTATCTTGCAATAGAAACTTATGAGAAAAATTAATAATACAGAATAAGATTATCTTTTTAAAGTAGTCCTATTTACATTTACTATAAAAATGCCCCAAATGGTTCCCCAATTACTCAAAATTTCCTTAATATCATTATTTAATCCTGAATTGGATGTTTTTTCAATTGTATTTTTAGCAACCAGAATTGGATGAAAATGTTGTATCTTGATTGTTAATTCTGAAGCTTATATACTAATACTTAATGAAATATGTTTTTAAACTTGAGTCTAGGTATTAAAATAAAATTTATTTAGTAATTTTTGAGAATTTGAATTAATAACAAAATATACATAGAATAAAAAATAATATTGCTTATATACATATAATAAAAAAATAAACAAGAAATAGGTTATAAATTTTATTTATATATGAAAACATAAATAAATAAGAAATAGGTAATTTCTACAGCTTTTTTATACAAAAAAATTAACAAGTATTAAAATGAATATAAAGATTACCTACAATGAAAATAAAGATTGAGGTGAATGCAGGATTTTTCTCAACAGACTTATGTTACATTAGTATTTCATTTGTACTTTTGAAACAAGCAAATATATTCTTAATTAATAATATATGAAATAAAGCAATTTTTGCCATAAATTTCTTTTTAATCAATTAAAATGACAGTATAGTAAAAAAAAGAAAAATACAAAAATCAAATTAAACCTTGAAATGTTTCAAAACAAATAGTTTTTTTAATTTTTGACAATATTTTATTATTATTCGATATTTATTTATCAGTAATATTTTTACATAGAAAGATATTTTTTCCTTTCATTATTTTTTTTATGCTTGATACATTCATAATGAAGGAATAACAGAAAATAAGTTGTAAAGATCACTCAATTAGGATTAAATAATAGACTAATTATTATATTCCATTAAAACAAGAAAAACTAAAGGTTTCCAACATTTTAATTAATAAGCTAAAGTCCTTGATTATTTAAGATAAAATATCATACAATTATAATTGATACTGAAAACAAACTTATATCATACATTATAAACAAATTTACCATATCTTGATAATGGCCAATTTGTTTTCTTGATCTTTATTGGTGCCCCAGAAAATTTAGCATAAGCCTATGAAACAAAAACAAATTAAAATGAACATATATGAAGCATAAATTATATACTGAAAAATCATTTAGAATTCTTAATCACCTTATGAATTTCAGTAACGTTAATATGATACTTAATCATATATTTTTTACTTATAAATATACTATCATATACTGTTAACTTTCAGCAAATTGTAACAAAATTTGCTTTTAAAAGTATATAAAGATCAAACCCCATTTAATAGTTAAAACTCAAGAAAGTAGATATAAATTGATATAATTTACTATTCACAAATTTTATAAAGTTGAGATCATCTTTCATGTTGTGAGGATGAGCAAGATTAAATCCGAATCTCATAAAAATACTTTTATTAATATATAAATAACATTAGACAACAGAAAAAAGTCATGTATTTTATTAAATAATCAAAAATTTTATATATGTGATTATTAAATATAATGTAATAATGCCAAAATTATTTTTATAAAAAATTTCTATTTAATCTCAATTTTTAGAATTTAAAAAGGAATAAGTTAGAATGTACCTCAGAAACTTGATAAAGAATTTTTTTTGTATCATTAATATATGAAATCTATTTTAAATGCTTAAAAGTGCAAAACAGTGAACTTTATTTCTATTGTTTCTTTTTCCATTCTAATCTTAATTTTATGCATATGTAGGATGCTTTTCTGAAAAGTTTAAGAAACAGTTCTTTTTAAAGATGAAACAACAAGATGGTCAAAATTTATTAGAACTATGGAGGAATAATAAAATCTATTTCAGTTCTTCATTATCAATATTAAATTTCTTTCCCTGGATCTGCTTTGAATTAAGAAATGAAAATAACTAAATAGTGGTCATTATTATTAATATTCTATGCTGTGAATTAATATTAGAGTGTCTTTAAATGTATTTCAAATCTTTTTGTTATTTTTTAAAATTATTTTAGGTAAACTGAACAAATACAATTCAATAACATCATCAAATAATTCATATCATCTTCAAAATATAACTCATAATTCTGTCCAAAATTAATAATTTTTTCATATACTTAAACAGTGTGAAAAAAAGGATTCAGAATATGCTAGCATATGATAAAAAGGTAAGAATTTTTCAATTTATATAGAAAAAAAAATGTTAGGAATTTTTCATTCGATATTTTTACATTTCTTAAAGGCAATTATAAAAATTTCGTGTAAATTATATAAAAATAATTTGAAATAGGTATTTCATATACCGTTTATTTACAATTACGTTTCATTGGTACAATATATGGTTGGAAAATTATCATAAATATACAGAAAATGCAATAATTTTCTTAAGTGTAGAATGAGTACACTCAAGGTGAAAGTAATTATAGAAATATAGGTACCATAACTTGAAGGCATGTTAAATCTATAGAAGGGAGTCCCCAATCGCCTTGCCAAATATCAAGCTCCATTTTTGTTCAACAATTTATAACAAAAATTTAAAATCGAAACAGTTTACAAATAGCGGCTTTTAGTATAAAACTTCCATCCTCGTTTTTTTACTTTATAAACAAAGAGATAAAGTTGAAGTATTTAAATTTAACTGATTAATTCCAAAGGCTTATCTGGAGCTACACGAAAATAGATCACGTGACTGATTAGAAATTGATAGTTTAACTAGAGTCGCCCTAGAGTTTCTTAAGATTTTATATTAATGCTCAACAAAAAATTCGCCCCACCCAAAGAAAAAAAAATTTCAACTAGAAATGAAAATAATATTGTCAGAATTATACGACTTCTGTCTTAAGCTTGAGAATTAATTTTAACGAATGGTTTTTCCGACTGTGGTCTAGAGTCGAACTTCTAGATAGGACATAGGACAACAATATGATATATGGTGGGCTCGAAATTTGATTCCAATGGATTTGTTATATTTATCTATGAATGCATATATGTTAGCTTAATATGGCGCAATTTTCTTCCTCTTTGCAGATGCATTTCACTACCATAAAACTAATAATTACAAAAAAAAAAAGATTACATAACCTAAAGCAAATGAGTTTAAAAACATGAAAAAAATTCTGATAATTTATCTAAAACTAGACAGACACTTTATTTTCAATAAATGGGAGTATATATAAACTTTTTTTTTTTTTTGTAAAAGTATGATGTCGGGTCTCATTGGAAGTAATCGATCCAATTGCCTAATAACGGCCAATTCTGGAAGGACAAAAATTACTAGAGGAATTTTTTTCTCAATATCCTCAGATATACTCCAAAATTTACTCTGAAAATTTGAATATTTAAATCTTAAACTTTGTTAGGCGTAAACGTTTTGGTACCACAATCATCTAAACAAAAAAAATTCTGATGTCTGCAACTGAACAGTTTTCGAGTAGTTGACGCGTATGAAATAAATTGATAAAATTTATAAGCATTCTACAAGTGTCAGTGTGTACTAGCAAGAGGAATTTCAATTCATTTCGAATAATTAAAATATATATTTGGGCTACATTGGTATAGCACAGGCTTCAAAGCCTTCTGATCTTAGGACTGCTTAATAGAAAGTCAAGGAAATTAGATCTGTAGCAAGTGAAGGTCGCGGTACGAACCTGCGACGTTTGAGCCAGTAGCCGAGCGA
>JAOUZG010011622.1:333262-345195 GCA_026289955.1 Argiope argentata | reverse complement strand
CACACACACACACACACACACACACACACACACACACACACACACACTGGCGTCCTGGCACAGTGGCAGAGCGTCTTCCCGAGTTCGAATCCCCCGGGTTCGAACCCCAGTTCGGGCATGGTTGTTCTTCTGTGTGTTATCTGTGAGATATGTGACTGTGCCCCCATGTAAAAAAGGGCTGTGCAAACAAATGTGATGGGTGAGTAGCTATGTCGTACGCTTGGCCCTACTTCAAAACAAGAGACGCTCCTTTTGGCTTAAAACTCGCTGATGCCTCAGTTAAGCTTGTCCATGGCAAGAGTCACTAATAACAAAAATATTTTTTAAACTAAGTGAACTGATACTATATGGTACTCGATAATTATATGATATAATAGAATTCTATTGTCGTACAAATAAACACACTAAATTGCTAAAAATGAGGATATAATTGAAAGTGGACTGATTGCTAACTCGCAGAATTGTGGGATACGCTGCTGGAGGGTTAATGCACAATCATTGAATGAGCAGTTTGGACGAATATTTTTTCCAACCGATTGAAATAAAAAATTGACGCAGAATTACATTTATTTTCCCAAAATCATATGCGAAATTTTATTTATTTAACTCTATTTTTTTTAAAGTTATCGCCTTTACATGCAATTCAAAATTCATATTCAGTAAACAGTCAATATTCTGAACGAATTTGGTTCCGAATTCGAAAAGTTTCAACACTTTCGATGTCAAATCTGTGTATCAATCTTAATTTATCGAGCAGTCTTTATTTTACTGCTATCATGTTCACATATATTTAGACAGAGAGACTTCCTTTGAATGGATTTCACTCAAAAATTGATAGAAATCTAAATTTTACGCCCTAAATTCCAGTATTTTAGTTCAAATTGTTTTGGAGTTAACATAACAAATCATATCTCTCGTTTAATTTGTTTAAGTTATCCCATTTATATGCATGAAAAAGTTGCCGATAAACATACATTTAATTTTCTTAAAAATTTGGTGTGAAATTTGATAAGGACCGAACTTAAGATGCTAATTCTCGTATCAAATTTCATTTATATAGCTCTTTTTGTTCCATATTTTTCATGTTAACTTACAATATATACCTATATTCGAACAGATAGATTACCTTTGAACGAATTTTTTTAAAACAAAATTTTGATAGAAATCTACATATTCAATGAAAAAATATAACAGGAAAAAGCTTGTAATTAATACATGTTACGCAATGTTAGATATTCGAAACTATTTTAAATCATAGTTTCTTTTTCTCTAGGTGAATTTCAGCCTGAAAAACAACAGATATGGCACTCCACTCGCAAGATTTCCATGCCACACTATTGCTAAGAATTTATCTCATGAATAGTGATTTCGAATGTAAAAGGATTTTTCACCAAAAATGGATTTCGAATCCACAATTCTCAAGATTCTAAATTTGTGATTCCACTACTAGATTATGCCAATTCTATGAATGAATTATTAGTGGAAAAATAATTAAATATATCTATTATTAACGAGGGTAGAGAATCTGCCCTTGGAGATTGATATCCGATCCATGATGTAACCCTAAAGCCTAATTAGACGTTTGGTATCAAGCTCGATTTGCAGAAATTATTTTCAGCTATCTTTCTTGGAAGACTAGTTCCCTGATTGGTTTTTGGAATGGCTGGATACAGTAGAATAGGGTATGTTCTGCTATCATTTCTAACACGATTTTTCTTCTTGGGTTGTACTTTCTTAATCTACATTTTTAAAAATAAAAATTAAAACCTAACGTATAACGGTTTTAGTTCAGATTGTGACCCTCTACCTCGCCTGTCAAAGACTTTTCAACAGAATTTTGATCACCTGTTGGATTTTTTTTGACTTTTTTTTCCATTGCCACCCTAATTTCTCAAACGTTTGAAGATTTCACGTTGGTTCTCTTCTAAATAACAGCAGACATCTTATCAAGAAATATTTGTTGAATTTTAAATTTGTAAATATCTGTATTCAAAGCTGACGAGTGCTATATTTGATTTAATTTAATTTCAAATATAAGATTTGAGGTGTATTAGATAAGAAATCATGGCTATCAAAGTGTTGCCTAATTTAGTATTTCTTGCTCTATTTGATACAAAAATTGCCAGGAAATTAGCGCGTTAGTATAATTTACCGAATCCCTCCAAGAAACTTTTTGGGACCTCTTTTGTTTGCTGCATTTTCATATTCCAGGATCTACATTTGGGCAAAACGGTGTTTTTCATTGGGATTAGGATGAAATTATCTGAAGTGATAATAGGGTTATCTCTATACTGGGGAATATAGTGCCAATTTTGAGACAAATCCAGAAATATAGTTGTAAACCATACTAAAGTCATAATGTCGTGTAGTTAATTGTCGTGATACTGAAGATTCAACGAACTGAATCTTCAGATTCAGGATGACATGAAAATGTTCTTTATCTCCTTTTGATTTTAGGAACAATGATTAAAATGGCCAAAGCTGCATATGGCTCGCAAATGGAAGCCCCTGCAATGATAGCAAATTAATACCAGGGATCCCCAAGTCTGAACTTAGATTTGTCTTGATATAATCACTGGGTTATGGGCACTAGCTTGCAATAGTTGCTCTATGTTGCCGTGACGAAGATACGTCGCCCATGATCTAATCTTCATTTTTAGAATAAACCAAATTGGTAAAGTACTTCTGATTTGTGAGTAATTTTCAGTATATCGGTTTAAAATAAACATTTCTTAGGAATGCTGCAATGGGTTGTATTATTGGTTTGTTGTGGACATACTTAGCAACTCTTTTTATCAACGTTATCGGCTCACATGAAAGGAAAGACAAAGTCTCTATCCTCAGATTTAACATAAACTGATTTGAACTGATAATTGTGTCTAACGCGAGTTTTCGTGATTTTTTTTTTAGCTAGGGAGGTTTTAATGATTTTTCAAAAAGATTACAAAAACTTTTCTCAATTCCAAAAAGGTTTCTTAAATTAAGATGAATGATTGAGTTGAATGACTGAATTTAAACAGTCTTGAAGTTTCCATATGTAACGAGGATAATTTAATTCATAGGCACTTAAAACTTTTTTAATACCTTCTAAATTTGAATTGCAATTCGATTTCTCTGACCCATTGTAAATACTACATAAACTATATAAAAATTTAGACTGGATAAAACTGCCCAATTAATTTTAGGTTTCTAGAATTATCAATAAAGTCCAGAAACCAAAACGTGTAAAGGAAATGAAACTGGTAGTATATCAGATTTAAAAATAGATTTCAAGTGATCTTAATATTTGTCGGTAATTTTCTTTGTGGGGAAAAATAGTTTGATCACTTTTGTAGGAAATATATGAAAACGGATTTTTGATTTTCGGAATTAAATATCAACCTTAAACTTTCAAAATCCGTGAAATCTGGGCATGTGCATAAAAGGGTTTGTAGCATTCAAGAAATGATGGACAAGAGCATTCAATTTCTTACAAAACAAATACTTCTCTCCTTGATATGCTAGATTAGAGTTGGAAAACGAATTCTGGTTGTTGAGTATTTAGCAGGCAAA
This sequence comes from Argiope argentata, assembly GCA_026289955.1. NCBI lineage: Eukaryota > Metazoa > Arthropoda > Arachnida > Araneae > Araneidae > Argiope > Argiope argentata. The sequence goes on along the minus strand of JAOUZG010011622.1, from coordinate 341,643 downwards.
ATTGTTTCGAGTAAATATCGGTTGAAAACATTTTTTTAATCATTAGTTATGGGGGAACAAAAGGCTTCCTATGAGTTAGGCAGAAATGAACTAGCAAGTATAAATGAGTGATTTTTATAAAATATTGGAAGGATTTTCTTAAACTATTTATGTGCAGGCTCTCACTTAATATTTCCCGAATGTCTTATTAAGTTTTAAACTAATATGCAGAATATCTTTAATTGTTAAATTTGTAGAACGGATACAAAAAAAAAGTTATACTGAAAATTTATTAGGAAATTATGGTACTCAACATAAAGTTAACCTCTTTACCTCATATCCTAAAAAACTAGGATTAAGTAATTGTAATCAATGATACCCCCTGAAAGCAATGTTTTAATGCTAATAGGCAAGATCTTAACCTTTTTCAATAATATTAACTTTCAATTTGAAAGAAATTGGAGTCCTGCCCCCTTGTTGTGAGTGTGGAGTCCTTTCTAAAGATTTTCTTGTAAATATATTTATTCATTAGTTTAGGCGAAGAGCATCAGACCTTTTGCATGTTTAATTAATATTTTATTACGATAATAATTATCACAAGGTAACCTGTAATTGCACGTGCCTTTAAAAGATGTGCGGACATAGAAGATAAAAAGACTTGAAAGCATCAGAATAATTTTGACCATGTGACTAATTAAGAACTCACTGCACTGCAACATTTCCTGTAGAAAAAAAAAGGGAAATATTTTTATTTTGAATTGTCTTCCCATAATAGTTTTATCCCTGTGTGCATTTTGAAGATGTATCTTAAAATTTCAGACAGCAGTTTCGGAAAGTGCTATTCGTCTATTCAACTTTTAATTCCTTCAATTTTGGCGATTTTTTTTGAAAGTAGTATTTTATTGATATATAGTTTCAAATTTGTGAATATCCTCTTTCTGCACTGTAAATACTTCAAGTTTTGTTCACTGACCTATAATGCAACTATGTTTTCATTTTAACAAATAATTTAAGGCACACGAAATTAATTATCCAACCAACAAATTCGCTGCTGACTGAAAAAAAGATTAAAAACGAAAGGCGATTGAGAAATATGCCGAAATCCTCGATTAAATTTCCCCTCTAATTGATAGCAATATTAAACTTTCTAAAATTCCATCTGAAGATTGTCTTGAAATTAAGTTATTTTCTCAATTTACCTCGCTGTTAATCAGATATTTAGGCTTGAAAAATTTGTTTTGGACCCCAGAGATTAATTTTTATAACTCCTGAATTTTATTCCAATGAAATAAGTTTTTTCTCCTTTTGGAATTATGCATTAAATAAACAATTTACAAAAAGCCCTTTTAATTCCAAGACAGAGGGTTTAGTAAATAGGTGTCGTTTTGAAGTTATTTATACCTGATCTTCGCTTAATCGCAAATTCCTTCTTTCTGTTATTTTACCCTTTGCACTCCGATGGTGTTTCTGACTCACCATTCAAGATTGTGCATCATTTTGATGTTTTTTAAAAATTTATTTTTCAAATTTAATTGTTAAAAACGCCTACATACTGGTTAAGACATGTAGATTAATTATTTCAAAGAAATTCTACTTAAAAGAATTGTGTATATTTATTTTTCATAGCAACAAACAAATCTTTGCATTAGGTGAATAACTTTGCATTTAATTATTTCTCAGAGTGCAAAGGGTTTACAGATTCGTTTCTGTGGATTGTTTTCCGTAAAGGGTGATTTTTGGAAAGTTTAGTAAAAATAACTTGCCTTACTAACCTGGGGGAGGAGGAAGGAATGTCACATTTGACATTCTTCAAGTAGAGAAAGTCAAAATTTGTTCATAGAATAATGTTGAAAATGAAGCAAGTAACTATCCTAATATTATTGTGTTTATTTTTTTCACGGAAATGATCTGTAAGGTCATTTTATATTATTCATTTTCGCATTCATTTGCTTTGCAGAGATTCGCAACTTCTACAAATTCATCAATGGATTTAATTTGGTTGAATACTATTAAATATTAATAAAAACTTCGATGTTTTTATCCAGTATCCATGTATTCCAGTAACTATTAGTTTTCTAATATTGGAAATTCTATTTGTAATAATCAAGTGATGCGACGAGATGAAAATTTACATAATTTCACTTATGAATTCCAGTGAATTAGATTTTTAGTTTTGAAGTGCTAATTTTATCTAATTTCCTGGAAAAAAGGTTCAGTAGCATATTGATCCAGACCAGCTTAACATATTAGCCACACTAGGAGAATCTTTTTGATAATCGCTGCCACTTTCAGGCCATTTTTTTTTATTTAGCATTAAACATTCACAATTTTAAAGAAGAATGATGCCAAATGTTTACGGAAGACGAGAAAAATCAAATTCACAAAATGTTTTAAAGGAATCGAAGAAAAAAAAAGGTTTTAGAGTTCATTAGTCTCGCTGAATCAAACATTTCTTAAAATTAGTAATATTCAATAACGTCTTCTGTGTTTAATCACTGTTATCTTTACGAAATATTTTTTCTATGGATTCTATATTTCACAAAAGCAGAGTTCCCAATCTGAACAGTTGTTTTTGGCAATTTTTCTATCCCCTTGACTTTTTGTCTAAATACTTCTGAATACAAAATATTACTAGGTATACATTATTTTAAATATGTCAATATATGTTCTTCTTTATCAATCAACTATCCTCTGCCAAGAACTTTTTGTTCTATAATAGCTTATCGGAAGAGGTAACTTCGAACTGGTGTAATTTAATTCACATAGGTAAATTGTGCTCTCTTACTACTCCAGTATCCATAATTTAGATATATTTTCATGTAAAGTGTTGCTAAATAACATTTAAGCCGGCTCTCTGGCACAGAGGTAGCGCGTCTCCCTCGTGTTCTGGGAATCCCAGTTTGGGCAGGGTTCTTCTATGCGCTATTTGTGAGATGCGTGACTGTGCTCCCCCCTGTAAAAAAGGGACTGTGCAAGCAAATGAGGTGAGTGTGCAGCTAAGTCGTACTCTTGGCCGTAGTTGTCGCTGCTTCAAAAGCAAGAGACGCTCCTTTCGGCTTAAATCTGCCGCTGTATCAGAGGAGGACTTTTCCATGGCAAGTGCCATAAGTAACAACAACAAATTACATTTAAGACTTTATTTAACATCAATTGTTATTAAAGGCATGAAAGAGTTTCATGACTGTTTTAATTATAAAAAATACAACAATAGATTGTTTGTATCAATGTTCTAACAATATATGGTTTCTACATTCTGTTAGATAAAATAATTATTTTCATTATCTTTCAGATCTATTTAATAAGTATCTTGAGAAGTTGCCAAGAATTGTGTGGATTGCATTCACTTGCGATTACAGTTGCGCATTTCGTCCGCTCTACGGCTGTCTTCAAAATCTTTTACCAAATCATTTGTTAGATGCTAGTTCTTCTTATAGTTTCTGACTTCAAAGTTCAAATTCATTAAAGATAAATGGGATAAATGTTTCGAAAAGTTTCTTGAGTGATGTCCAAATATGAATTCTTTGCTTTTTTGACATACAAACAACGGAGCAATTGCACTGTAAGCAAAGTTGCATTTTAATAAAGCAAGCGGAAGAACAGGAGATTTTCGTACTTTTTTCGTTTATCTTGATGTTCTTGGCAACAACTTTTGTAAATTATTTTTGTAGAATAAAGACTCACTTTTCTGGATATTTTTTTTTGTCGTGACGTCTTTTTAAACGTGTTTGAATTGAATTATTTCGATTCTTAACCCTCCCTGTGATATTTGCCATCATGGTGTTTTAAGTTCTTAATTTTAATTTCTTTTCTAACCTCATTGTAGCACCTCATTTAGCGAATTCTTGTTACTATACAGTTGGTGTAAATAAGAGAAAATTAAATGTGAATGTTCTCTTGGTGACCCTTATCTTTTCTATCATTTTTTTAATTACATATTTTAAAAATTCAGGGTTGAAAATGTTAAGGTTTGGGTTCATTGTTTTCACAGCAGGTCATAATGTTCAAGCTGTATAAGGTTGTAATGAGATATACCAGCTGTTCTAACACATTTTTAATTTAGAGACGAAAAAGATGGTGTTTAGTTCACGCCAGCTGCATTCAGAAATTTATTTAAGTGTAGATGCTCCTCAATTTCAATCACTTTGAACCTCCAAAGCAAACACAATATTTAAGTGCACATATTTTCATTGGGGTTGTACAGGTAATGAATAACCCGATATCAAAACTGAGCACATGCAAAATTCTTATCTGCAGATGTAATATTTGCACCAGGAAATATTTATAAATTTTTTAGTTTATCACCCAACCTTAACACAATTGTTATAATTAGAAATAAGTGTTACCACTGAATTTCATTTACATCTATAGATATTGAGAAATTCGAAAATGAATTTCTATATATACACAATTGTAATAATTATATTGTTATTGAAGATAAATGCATGTTACCGTATTTTAAGACTTTGCTCAATTGTGCTTACTATTTTGTACTGAAGCATTTGGAATAAATTTTTAACTTTAATTCATACGCAATTTGAATTTTTACAATTATCTAGTGTCTAATTTTGCCGTTTGTAATAATATCAGTCTTCTGTTATTCATAGAACTTATAAACAGATAAATGTATTCACCTCTGAAATGAGCTGAAATGCAAAGACTTGTATTGTTTTATATTTCTCCTTTTAAATAATTATTAATGTCAAACGACTCTATTTAACTTAATATTTCATATTAAAAATGGAGCTTTTGTAATGAATTAATATCCACTTTCTCCTAATGTACTAACTTTTGAAATTTTTTATATGGGGCTTTCTCGACGACAATAAATTACTTTAATTGGGTATTTGATTAGTTAATTATTTGTAACAATTTTTTATTCTGAATTAAAGGCGGTACTTGTTACTGAATTTGAAATTTCATTTCTATTTCTGCTATTTTTAATTTTATAATTTTCAAAAAGTATTTAAAATTCAGTATCTTTTTAGAATGTCAATAAATAATTTAAAATAGGCTTCCTAATTTGGCAATGAAACATTTTTTTATAGATTTTGAATATAAATTTATGTTTATTTGTTTCGATTTAATGAATGTGCTATTTTACTGAAATACTAGTTTTATTTTAGTTCATTTTATTATAGCTGAACGATCGTGACAGCGAAAACTGATATTACATAATTGTTTGAGTATTGTAAATGTGTTACATTTCATTTGGAATTTTTTTTCCATATTGTTAAGATGAATGTATTATGAAATATTTCCTTGTTTAAATCGAACTAAATCTTAAATTATATAGGGAAGAAAAATTGTTCATTAGCTTTCAAATCACTTTTAGCCCATTCTGAGAAACTTGAAAAAAAAAAAAATCTTTTGCTTTATTAGTTGTAAACATGCTTTATAATCCAATGAGTCTTAGTTTAATGAAACATTTAATATATTCAAGCTGATTATTAATTATTAAAGGAGACGGCTTATTAAATCAGAATGTTAACAAAATTCAAATGAATTTTCTAACTGAAATAGACTTTTGAGCTCGATCTTGTATCCGATTGGTTTAAAAATATTCACAGACTGTTTAAAATACAAATTTATACATTGAGAAACATTACAATAATTAAATTATCTTAAGAGCTTAACCTATATTAAGAATAAATATCAGCCAATCAAAAAATTACAAGTTAAAATGTTTTATTTAGCATTTTCTAACTAATTTTTAGTACATGATTTTTATGAAGAAAAAGGGAAGACTTCTGTAATAAATATACCGGCCCCCGCACTGGTGTTAGCAGATGTTGGTCACTCGATTTCACAGAATAGGGGTCTGCATAGTGTTCATCTACCGCCTATACCTTAGGCAATTAAGTTTCGTCTTTGTAGGTATTTCCATTAATCGGGTATAAACTACTAGTGTAACGTTAAAAACTAGAACGTGCTTATTATATCGGGCAGGTAGATGAGAAATACTCCTTCCCCAGAGGAAATGAGAACTAAATGAGCATATGGGTATCGATATAAAACGAATATATTGTTCGAAATGTTTCTTCTTATTCTGGAAAACATATTTTCGATCGTCAAATTAATACCCTCTTTTAATAAATTTTTCATACTGCAAATTAATGCTATAGGACTCTTAACTCCACTGAAGTTTATCTACGAATAAGGACTGTAAGAGGTACTAGGCAAATGAAAGTAAATATTAGATGTCCATAATTAGAACAGCTTGTCGATAAAGTTTTAGAGCATACAAATTTCCCTTTAAATTCAAGTAGAAAATTGTTTTACTTGAAATTTTTTTGTATGATGCGATATAAATGGGAGATTTTAGCTAATTAGTTTTTTCATATGTGTTACCTGCTATTTGCAGTTTTTCCCAATTTTTTTCAGTATTTGAAGAATCCAGACGTTTTTTTTCCACAAATTCTTAATTGATTTTGAGAAACGCTAGATAGCTTTTCTTATTGGGCAGAGGCAATAAGAAAAACTATATATTTTTTTATTATAAAAATTTCTTGAATTTATTTGCTTCAATAAAATATGCTATTTTTGATGTATTTTCTTGTTTCGCCTCTTTTTAAGTTAATAATATTCTTGTTTGTTGTATATTTAACTGTCGCATTGTGTTCAGTTTTATGCATTTTTAATAACTGCTATCGGATAGTTTTTGTAACAGTGCTGGTACATTAGATCGTGAAAATATCTTATGCTATTTTTGAAAGCTACTTTTTATATCATTGTAGAGTTCGGTAACCATTGTAAACTTCTTACAATCTTAAATAAAATTATTGGTGTTTGCTCTTAAATTTGTTTCATACTTAATGGGTTACTCATGACATGGTTTCCATTACATTGACGCCGTAGTGTAAAACCAAGACTTAATTTTGTATCGATGCCAGTATTTTTAAAGGCTTAAAAATTTGAGAAATGGCTTTCTAGGCAAAGACAAGCTCGTTCTTTAAAATCTATAGGATGCTTTTTCGGGGTCGCGGAGGCCTGCTTCTATGGTCTTGTCACTCGTAGGATTTCAGGTTCAAATCCCGATTCCACTGAAGATCCGTCGTAAAAGGGCGTCTGTTGTACGATAAATGGATCAGAGACAAATGCCCTCCCACTCGTACGTAGGGAGAGGGGAGCACCAGCTCAGGTGTCGTCCTCGTCATCTAAACAAGGTTCAAAATTACGAGGTCTGTCCCAAAATAGCCTTAGTGTTGCTTTACAACGAGATATTAATATAACTAAAACTAAAAAAAACTACATGATACTTTTTGGAGCTTAGTATCTTTAAATAATAAATTGAGGCCACTTAGCGATTCGTTCCACCGTTTCCGTTGTTTTAATTTTCAACCCTATTTTATCAGAAAGAAAAAAAAAAATCTCGGATCATTAATTTGAATTGAGGGATAAATAAATGAGAAAAATATTATGCTACACATATGTACATTTTATTGGTGTATTAAAATTCCATAAGAAATGGATTATTGACGGAACGTGGTTAAGTTCATTTTTCGGAATGTCGTATAATGAGCATAAAAATTTCAGATGATTTGTCAGTCTTGAATTCTACTTTAAAACCATTATGAGCAAAAAAGAATTTAGGAAAAAACTTGTTTTAAATATAATATCTAGAAGGAAGCGAATATTTTTTTGAAAAAAAAAAATCACGGAACATAGAAAATCAGTGGGGTAAAAGTTTCGTGAAACAATAAATTGATGGGAAAAGCTTTTTACTATTGTTATGAGTTGAGTTAAAAACTATTTTTGAAAAATTTATCATACTTTGATAAAAAGTGCAGGTAAATAATGGTATCTTCGAGAGGGTAATTTTTCAAATTTTAAAGAAAAGAGTTCTTCATACATTTCGAAGGTATGCTGTTGTTGTTACTTATGGCACTTGCCTATGATTTCAATTTTTATTACAATTGGCGAAATGCAAGGATTTCAGCATTTTTCATGTGAAGATGAAGAATAAGAGTTCAATTCTGGCAAAAATCCTTTTTTTACAAATTATTTATATAAATACCAATCTTTTAATAACGTAACGAAAATAAAAATTTTCTTTCTTGATCTAAATGGGAATTGTCTTAAATTTATTTTATATTACTTGTTAACTTCAGTACATAGCTAACCAACTGAGCAAATTTAAATTTTAATAGTACTTACCTTTTATGGTGCGATGTAATGCATCATAATAAGTTGACATTGCTGATTAAAGGTATGAATACCCGTGTATGAACAGGTTTCTCCGACGTCGAAATGTTTTTTTTAACACTTTGTTAATTGGAACTATTTTGCACGAAATATCTATAACCAAAGAAGTGTAAGTTTTTAAAGAATAGAACATATTCGCCCTTACATATGAAAACACACACACACACACACACACACACACACACACACACACACACACA
>JAOUZG010011622.1:315092-333252 GCA_026289955.1 Argiope argentata | reverse complement strand
CACACACACACACACACACACACACACACACACACACACACACACACTTTTGAATGGAAGGCATTCACTATCTTGAACAACAGTTTTTCACTATCATCTTTTTCACTATCTTGAAGAACAGTTTTGGAATTAATATCTGTTTCCAACTGGGCAACAAATAACTTGCAGAGCAATACATTTTGAAGAAAAAAAAATTGAAAGCAATAATTTTTTGTGGCATGCTTTAAGAAAACAACTTCATCAATATCAGAAATAGTTTGAAACTGACTTTCCTACCGCATAACTACAGCCAATTCATCAACTATCTCTCCTGATATTTGTTCTCCTTTTTCTTCACGAGTTTTTCAAAACAAAACAGCGACGTATTATGAAGTTATAAAAATAATGTAATCCCAGGAAGTGTATCTAATGAAATTTATTACTTTGTCGCATGTTTAGCATTCTTTTGATCTAAAGGGGCATGGGAGCAATTTGTTTCTATATCTGGTGTTTACGAACTGAAGAACATGACAGCCTGAATGCCATGGGGAAATCAAGAAAGCTGTTAACATTCTGTTAACACTATTCTTGCATTAAACATGTTATCTCTCTGGTAGGGCTGAGATTCCCGAGGGTGCTCGTTTTATTTTTTTAAAACTTTGCCTCTAGCGTTCAGACATTGTGTTATTTTATAGCCTCTCTGTGTATTTAGGTTCTATCATATGACCCTATCAATGGTCACATTAAAGTTATTTATTACAATCTAAATTCTAAATAAAAAAGAATTAATTTCATTTTTAATATGCTTAACATTTTGAAAGTTATTTAGTATATTCCAAACTAAATTGCTCTGATTTTAGTACCATACATTTCCATATTAGGTTTTTTTTCATTCTTCTGACTATAATGGTAAATTACTTTGAAATAAAAATTTAGCACTGAAGATAATAAAATACTTTTATGTCTTTTCTGCTTTTTTAAGGTGAGATGTTACAACACAATTAGCATTTGCCTTCAAATATTCTCATCAAAATAACTTTATCTTCCAAATTAAGATACTTTGAAATAGCATTTTAATTACTGAATAAAATATTCCCAGTTGTATAGTTTATTGATTTCTACGAAATACTTTTTCCTTTTAAAATGCTTATATATCATTTTGTAGCTTAGAAACAGTTGTGTTAGCGTTCCATTTTAAAGAAATGAAATCATTTTGGGTCCTGTATCATAATTTTGAACCATAATCATATAAATATGACACCTAAATCTACACCCGCTCCTTCTAACTTTTCCGCCACGCCAGTAACCAAAGAAATTCGTCATAAATGAATTAAAATCTATTTACAAACAATGCAATTAAACAGTGCTTACAAATACCTCCACGTTAAAGAATTAGCATCATTTAATAATACATAGCTGTTATATAAAAACTTCAACCATCACATTAAGATCATTTATTTGTGCGATGCGATATTTAATTTCTCATATGTATTAATGTAAAATAGAGAAAGTATAGTAACCGTCAAAAATTCAAACTTCAGATTTTGAGGAATTTTCACGTTTTAGATCTCCATGAGTTCGAAAAAAGTCCAACCTTCTTTCTATCTAAGACAAAGAAAGCTCAAAACCACTTTGATCCAGACGGATAAAATTTGGTATACGGCCATAACATTAGATTTATAGATTTCTGTCAGAGTTCGAGCAAACTCCGCTCAGATGAAATCTGTCTGGCTATTCGAATATAATTTAATACGATAATTACAAAATGGAGAGTAAATAGATAAAACTCTATACCCAAAATGAACACCTATTGTTTAGACACCTTTCGGATTTCAAGCCAAATTCATCAAGGAATTAATTGTCTGGCGATATATACTTTTAGAAACACTCAAATGTGATTAACTCTAAAACGCAATGACTTAACCCTTTACAGCATGAATTAATAAAGAGTTGAAAAAAATTGTTTCATGATGGAAATAGCTTTATTTAATTATCAATAAGACACATTAAAACAAAAATAATGAAAAAGTTTATATATATTTGTAGCGTCAGCGCGTTGAGTTAGCGACGGCTTTGGTGGCTGGTAGATGGCGCCACGACTTTGCGGAAGGCTGCGTTGTCAAGGTCACCAATGTAGCAAGTGAAGGTCGCGGTACGAACCTGCGACGTTTGAGCCAGTAGCCGAGCGATATACCGTTCGAGCAAAAGGGACCCTTCAGCTCGAAGGATATTATCTAGCTTATAAGGCTGACGCTACATATTTATGGAACCATATATGGGCTCGTATATAATATAGAAAACAGTTGAAAAGCTAAAAAATTATTATCTGTCTAGAAATGTGAGTATATAAACTCCGTGAAAATATTTTTTTGTCAAAAAAGTACTTGCGTTTTACTCTGCAACCGTTTTTTGAAAATGAATGACTCGCACTTCAATTCTGCTTTTTCACCCACTTGCACGAAAGTGAGGTTATTTCGAAATGTCATAAAATCAAAGACAGTTTTTTTGCGTTTTATTATTGCTAAATATATATTTTATGGATTAAAATAGTTTGAATTATTTTATAATACTTAATATGGAAATAAAATTGAATCAAAACTGCAATACCATATATGGGTCCATATGCGGTAAAGGGTTAAATATTCCTAATTTGAAAAGTGATTCTGTAACAGTTACTAAGATATTGTGCCTAATTTTTTTTGTTTTAATTGGTTGACGAAAGCGTGTCTAAAACGAAAATTTGATTTTCAAATACTATTAACCGCATTCTGGTGATTAATAACAAAAAAACTCGCCAAGGATAACACTATAGATTTAGTAAAAATTCAAAATTCATGCCAAAGATTAATATGTCGCATCTATTGCAAGTCAATGCTACGTAAAGCATTTGTAACAAATTGTAAATATTGCAGTAAATTTTTCTTTGTTTTATGTATGTTTTCAATTTATGATTGCGCAATACTATTTTCAATATCTTAACTCAACTCGTCCACCTATAACCTAAGAATAATTTGTTTTTGTTTGATTTAGCTTGTGCTGTATGGCAACACCTAGTTTAGAAAAGTGTAGTTTTTTTAAAAATTTGTTTATCCGTTAATAAAGAGATGTGATATAGAAACAAAGATTTTAATTAAAATGAACAATAATTAATACATTTTTTCGTGAATATGTCCCTCATCTGGGGATCTTTTGATCATTTGAGGGAATTGCATTTGAAAAGATGTCCGCAAAGATAATTTTTACTACCGTTAATTACAGCATTCGCTCTAACACGTTTTTTAGACAGTATGCTAGAAACTTCGGGAAAACCACTCTCGCCACAGTATTAAGAATATTTATTCAATATCATGCTTTTAAAAATTAATAAAAATATTTACGCAATAATTAATTGCGTTATAATTTAAAGATCATCAATTATGTTTGGAACCAATTACGCGTTTCGTTACAAATTACATATTAGGATAAAGTCAGTCTTCTTATAAGGAAAGTCTTCCAATTACTTTTAATTAGTGTTTAAAAGTTTTATTAACGATTTTAATTTTGCTTTTTAGAGTACGAGAAATTAAATGACATAAAAACACTTACGAATCAAATAATTACAGCTATTAAAGCATTGCCTTTTTAACGCAACGTTCGAAAATATGATACAAGTTGAAATAATATTAAGATCCAAATTTATTTCGAAAATAAATGAGGAAAATAAATTTAAGAAATTCAAATGAGAAAAAAACTTAGCGATATTTGAAATCCTTAATTCAATGAAAAAACAAACATAACAATATTTCAAATTCGTAATTCAAACAAAAAATTAAAAAAAAAAGAGAAACATTAAATTTTGTATTCTGTTTTTTGTGCTTTACTTTCAAATAAAACGTTTGCTATTTTTCATTTTTAGTGATAAATGCTTTACATTATTTTAAAGCAAATATTGAATCTTGGTTTCTGATTACTAAATAATGATTTTTCCAATAAATTCATCGAAAACTTATTCAGAATGGAATCACTTATTCTTAGCAAATACAAAATTTTGTCAGTTATTGAATAGTTTAAGATTGCAAAGAATCATTATTTTTGTTCTCAAAAATATTTGCTATTGTTAAATTGGGAACAATCGGATAGTTAAATGCAGATTAAAGTAGGGGATTGGTGAAGACTTGAGAAAAGAATGCATTAAAATGGTAATTAGCATTCTTATAGATGCTAACAAATCTATTGGTTGGGATTATCTACAACGTCTACACAGAATTCGAACTTGTCTAATTACTGATAAAATTTTACATTTGAATAATTTATTTGAATTATAAAATTTTTACTTTTTGTATAGATATTTATGCAGAATATATAAGCAGATTTTATTAACTTGTAAATTTATTACGTCAACTTGTCTTTTCTCTATAATTTCGTATCTGATTTTGGTTGCAAAAATACTTTACAACTTCCGATGGTGTAAAAGTTTGTTTTAAATTAATACTAAACTGCTGATTAGCTTGGAACTATGACAAAGAAAAATTAAACAAAGGACTTGATTCTACCATCACAGAGAATTTATCTCTTATACAATACAATCCCGACTATCCGGCTCTCGTACTATCCAGCCTAGTTTTCTTTTCTTTCAATGAAATCAGAAAGACAAAGCTTCTAATACCTTAGTATTGGTAACATTGCTAAGGTATTAGAAACAGACTAAAATGGAAAAAACATTAATCTATTCAAGAACTTTCAAAAACTAAAAGTTATAAGTTTTGACTCTTTTCTTAGGGTTACATCAAGGTTTAATATCAGTGCAATCATTTATTAGCGAAAAATAAAATTAGTTTGAAATAATTTTCTTTAGAATCAGGCCTACTATTTAAGTTAATATTTATGTTTACTCTATTTATCTTGGGAATTGCAAAATTTAGGTTAAAATGTGGACAGTTAAAATGTCATAAGTTTAATTTACTTTTTAAAAATAAATTGTTGAAACGGGTAATGGAATATAAAAATAAATATAAACTACCGGTATAAAGCCATTTATTTTAACTCGGCATGTAACCGGCAACTCCTTTTATGGTTCAGCGGGACCAAGCTGCGTTCCCCTGATACGTAGTTTGAGATTCATGGAGCATCCTTGGGGGCTTGGTGGTACGGTCTCGGCTCCTTGAACCGTAGGGATTCAGATTCGAGACCCGATTCCGCTGAAGAGCCGTCATTTAAGGCGATCTGTTGCACGTTAAATCCGTCAGGGCCAAACGCCCTCCCGCTAGTGTGGTGAAAAGGCTGCCGGCTGAGTTGTCGCCCTCGTCATCTGATCGTGGTTCAAAATTAGTGTTAATGGAGGACTAAGTATTCAGTAAGAAGTGGGAAAAGATGTATTATAACAGTGAGTTTTATTGTAAAAAATATCTTTCGACTTCTGGCATTGATGGGCAAAGAAATGAATTTCGAGAACTTCGGCCTATTTTGTTATCCGAACTACAGATTATCCGTCAGATTATGCTGGATACTCGAAAGTGTACTGCATTTGCTTTATTCTATTGATACTATTTTGTTTCGAATTAGGCTTGTTTTACATTAGTGCTTTTTGCACATGCACTGTCGAATGGTTAAGCAATCAAGTATTGTTTAAGCAGGCATTAGTCTGAATTTTACCAAGATCTTTGTAAATTTTCTGATAAAAAGCAATTTCGCGATTCTTTGTTGATTGGAACAAGCAGTTATTTGATTCTTGTTAAAAATCTGAATTATTTATTACTAACGGAAGATTCCAGAATCTTTCAATATATATAAAAATTGGTTAGATCGAAAACAGATATAACTTCACAGTTTCACAAAATTGGAATTTTCAGTTTTGCCTTCTAAAATAGGAAATAGGGAAAGTATTATAATCGTCGAAAAATGTGAGCTTTAGGTTTTGACAGATCTATACGTTTCAAACCCTACCGGAGTTCGAAAAACACATTTTTGATATTGTGTTTATCTCATCATGGTAGCTCAAAAACTAATTTAGCTTTACGAATGAAATTCCATGCATGAGTTTTAGATTCCATTCGTAGATTTCTATCAAATTTTGAACGACAAAGTTTTTCTTACTACCTCTGCGACTACAAATAAAATGAAATAACAAGACTAGATAATAAGACATAAAGAGATAGATTGATAAAATTTGATAAACATATTTAAAAGGTAGATTCTTATCAAATTTTTTGAACCAAATATGGTTGACTATTTGTCCAAACGCCATAATTCTTATTAATGAAATTCGGTATGTGCTCTTGTGACTTCGGTTACAGTTTTTTAAAATCAAATTTGGGTATATATTGATTGGTAAACTACATATAAATTCTCATGATAGATTCAACAAAAGTATTATATTAGCGCCAAACCACTACATTTCCAATCTTTAACCGCCAAAACAATGCAAAGCGTTCACGGGGAAATCTACAATTTCATTTAGGGTTGGGGAATTAGGACTTTCATTGGAAAATATGTGAAAATTTTCAAGTAAGTCACTTCTTCTGGTTTCATGTTTACACGCGTTTGGAGCCAATTAAAATGAAATACAAATTCGGAACTAATCGAACTTCTGAAGCATCTGCTCAAGAATGTTAAGATGAAATCTTGGAGCTTGAATCAACCTTAATAAGCTGGAAATTTAAATATGCACAGAAGCATCACAAAGGTGTAACTCAGTTAGAGCTGTCAACTTTGTTATAGTAAATTTTAGTCCACACCAAACATTTCTAATGAAGATTTTAAATTTTGTCTTAGACATTTTGAAGCGCAATAAAACGAGTGATATGGTTTCTATGTGGTATTATTCTAATCATGTTTGGGAAAGCGCATTGTTTTGGATATTGCTTAAGAAACGAAAAATAATTCAAAATTTTCCCAGTTAAGCTACTTTTCATTGCCATTAAGAAGGAAAATTAATAGAATTAATTCTAAATAGTAATGCAAAAGAAATTCGATTGCATTCCTTGCTTGTTTTATTACAGAAAAATGAGCGCTCAGTTGGTAAGAATCATAAAATATGACACTCTGGCATTAGGAAAAATATTTCTCATGCAATGGGCTTTAAATTAAAAGTAGAAATGATCGGATGTTTACTCTATTTAATCGTCTAGTTAAAAACTTAAAGCCCAATTTTAAATAGTTTTTTTTACCTCTTTCATCATTTTAAGGTTTCAATTGAGCAGTTTTAGTATGCTATTGTACCTGCTTTGCTTTTAGACGTGTTCTGTGAAAAGGGTGTCAAAAACAAAACAAAACTGATAACTTTCCAAACTCGGTAACCACAGCAGAAAGAATAAGTTTGAATTATATTGAATTCAGCATACATTAAGCTCATATGTGCAGTGAATTTTCACCAGAATCAAGAGTTGGGCTAGCTATCTTCAATCCCGATTCCGTGGGACTTTTCTATTGGTATATTAATGATTTTTCTTCCAATTATGGCCTCAACTCAGGGGCCATTCTCGTCATCTGATAGTGGTTAAAAATGACGAATTCCGCCTCAAAAAAGACTTTGTGTTGTTTTAAAATGAGACGCTAATACAAGGAAACCAAACCAAGCCAAACCAAACATAAATATTCTCTTACTTTTCGAAATTAAATGTATTAAAAATCTTAGAACTGCATTAAATTTCAACAGGTCAATATGTTTTTCAAATATATGCATTATAAAAAGCAAAATGATGAATTTTTAAAAAATTTTTTGCTACTTGTTTGAGAGATAAAAAAACATAGATATAGAATGTATATGGAGATGTTATGTTTAAAGTAGACAATGAAACACAGTCACGGTTTACAGTTATTCAAAGTGAAACATTTATTTGAAATTTTTCTGGAAAATTTCATCTGGGCATGATGTTTCTTTTTGTCACAAACCTTGAATATTTTAGTCCTAATTTCTCATTAATTCAGTGAATCTCCAAACAAAGAAAGGTACTTTTTCAAAAAAAAAAGTTATTTCTATTAGTATAAAGTAGTTACTTTTAAGAAATAATTATAATAAATTTTGCCAAACTAAAGAATTTCGAAGAAATAATACACTGCTGAAGTCTTATGTGTTTCAATATAATGATAAGTTTTATATATTGAAACAAAGAATGTATGTGTGAATATTATTAAAAATTATTCGAAATTTAAGCTCGTTTTCTCAAAATTCGCTAATAAATGACAAAGAAATTATTCTTTCAGATAATTTTTGAAGCTAATTTTTTTCACACGCATTTAGTGAAAGAAAAATTCCTTTTACCTACTCTTTTTATATTTTACCAAAAAAAATATTCCAAAGCTGACCAATTATTTTTTTATTGTCAATGTTTATTTTCGTTATCATTTCAGTCAATAATTTTTTATTTATAATTATTTTTGTTTATTATTTGTAAAATTTATCATTACTAATTCAATTATTATTCATTTACTTTGTAAAAATTTGACTGATATTTTAAATTAATAAATAAAATTAATATTATTCGTAACTGTTTAAAATTATTAATTTGAATTAAAATTTCAGATGCTATTATTTATTAAAAACATGTTCATAAAACCCGTGTAAAACATTCCAATATTATCATCGAGTACATGATGTTGTTTTGGTTAAGAGATTTTGGGGCCCCGGAAATTCGAAGACAAAAAATATTCGTTTTTCCAAAGGTAGGTAGCGAGTTACCTGACCCATGACACTTGAGGGGTTTTTTTTGCCAGTCTTGTTTAAAATATTTATTTGCTTTTTTAAATATCAATTGCTTTTTGTTTGTCGTTTCTATGAAATAACGTCGTCTTCCAGTCTGTTTACAATTTCTTACTTTTAACTAATAAATCTCCCTCTCAGAAGATTTTCGTTTTTTTAAAATTCTCTTTTATTTTTAACTATCACAATTTTGTAAAACGCGACATATTGATTCTTTAATGATATTATGAGCGCATTCTTACTCACTGTATTTCTCAAAATACTATTAATATTTGAATATAATTTTAATATCAATCTGCATTACTTTCATTAGATTTTACCACATATACAATCGCTTCCAGTAATAGTGAAGTTTTCGTCTAAATTACTGTGTTTTTTTAATCTGAAAATCTAGCTTTTGTTTACGAGTTAAAAAACTTGAAAATGAAAGTTTAAAAAAATTATCATTAGAGAGAGAAGTGTCGTAATTTTTTCAAAACGGTTTATGTCTTAAATTAAGATAAATAATCACTTAAAAATAATAATGTTCTCACATTATTGCTTCAAATTTATTTAATTTTTTTAGATATTGTAGTATTTTTATAGATTTGTTTTCATTAGAAAAAAAAAGAAAACTGTCACAACTTTTTTCAGTACATGCTTACGACCGTCGATTGTCATTTTTTTTGTTTGAAACCGGATAATTATCTTCTCTGAAACAACTACATGGCAATAAATTGTCCTTCAAAGCATTATTCATTTCCTCTGCAACTTAGGAGGAAATAAAGAACATTTGAGGGCGCCAGTCCAGCTTTACTCCCGGGAAAAATTTTGCTCCGGTCAAAGTTAGATGTTAACGGTAGAAGAACTTTTCTCGCTGTATAAATTATCCGGAAGGCCTGAATGTAGGCAATAATCGTGAAGAAATCCAGATATCCATTATTATATTGTACACTGGCTTTTCCAAAAAGTCTCCCAAGGGTTTCTGTGTCTAAACAATTACAGTTGAACTGTTGCCAATTTCGAAAGATAAATGATGTAAGTTTTGTTCGCTAAAGATATTGCCGTACCTACTTGTGTTCGACACTTAACAAGAGGAGAGAAGTTTAAGTTAAATTTAATGTAGGCTGGGTTTTAAAACTAGATCTGTCTGTTATGCAAGTAGAAAGAAAAAAAAATGAAAAATTAGAAAAGAATATTTGACTGTTTAAAGTGGTATTTAATTGAAGTTTGGAAAAAGACTAGTCTAGCTAGTCTGAAGATATTTTCGTATTGAATATATGTTCAAAAATATTTAAACATGCTATTTAAACTACAGTTTAGGTTATACAGCATTTCAAACGATTTTTATGTTTATTGTTTATAATTTGAAGGATATCTTACCCGTGTATTTTAAAGAACAGGGAAGTAAATCGAAAATTATATATTTCAAATCTGTATAGACAGATATTACAGTATGAAAACAGATGTTTTAGAAAAAAAAAGTCCGGTAATGCATGAAAAAAACCCTATATTAATAAATAAAATACTTCCTATTAAAGCTTTCAGACGATTTAATTTTCAGACTTTTACGCGTCTGCTTTTATCAATAATGCTAATGAATACATCATAAAAATAGAATTATGTGACGTGTTAATTGATACATTGATGGGGAATTTCAAAACTATTTCGCATTGTTCTATAATTCTCAATTATTGCAATTTTGTCCTACCAGCATTATTTTAGAATTTTTAAATATATATTCTTTTTGATATATCAAGCAATAAAAATAAATAATTTTGTCATTTTTATTTTGAAAAATGTGAATTTAGCTTGCAAAGAAATGGAAAAAAGTGAGTGAAAATTGGCTTCTAGACCGATAAGTTAAATAAAAAAATCTTAAACTCAAGCTCAATAACTTTACAAGAAAAAAATTAATGCCGTTGTCTGTCTGTTGTTCAATTCGAAATTGAGAATAAATTTTTTTCACCTTTATTGTAGATGAATTATTTTTTCCCTCAATCATTTAGATAGTTTCCTTTTAATGAGATTTTCAAATTTATTATTTGAATTTTCAACATTAAACACTTAAAATTATTATATATTTTTATGTCTTGCAAATATTTTAGACTCAGGAATGGTTATTTAAAATTATTAACAACAATTTACTTATTTAGATAGAATGTGCTATAATATTTTAATTGCAGAAAATAATTTTCAAGAATGCCTACTTTTAAATAAATTAATTTTTTTTGAAACAAAAGAATTGTTTATAATGTTGACAATAGAACTACAATAATAATTTTGAAAAAAAAAAAAAAAAAAACTGTACTGAAAATGTTTTGAAAAGAATTTTTTTATCATAAGATAATTTAGGATTATGATATAAAAAGGATTTCTGAATTTTATCATGACTAAGTGAATATAATTATATTTGATAATTATGCTATTCATCATTTTTTTATAAAGTAGAAGTTATATAAAGGATGTAAAAAGAAGTGAAACCTAATACTGTTGTTCTTTATCCTCTCAAAAATAATCTCACACATCTTTCAGAAAGAAAAGTATTTCATTTTAATTACTGTTATCAACTAAGTTTTTTTTGTATTAATCGTCTTCTACTGTACTTATAAAAATAATAATGACTCTTATCTTCTATATCAACGTAATCTATTTTTTTCGTGACTTTATTACAACTGCAAAATAATTTCTTGGCAATTTGCCAAAGGAAGTTCTGAGAGAAATGGATTAGCCATACTTGTGATTAAACGAAACTGTAATTGGAAAACACCGATATAAGAGATTTCAATTGACTTTTAATGTCACTTTAAATAATAATTTTGGATGTAGTAGCTTTCTTTATGAGGAGATTCATTAGTTTCAAAATATGTGTATAAAATATTGCACAAATAAAATGTTTAACAACAGCAAGCTCAGATAATTATAAAAGGACATAGTAACACTTAAGTAACAAATAAAATAGCACAAAAATTTATGAAATTCTTTCTTAAAATGTTTTGTTGAAGAACATTCAAAAGTCTCTTTTTATTAGAAAAAATAATAAATACAATGCAAAAAAAATACACACACAATAAAATTAACAAACTATAAAAAAGAAAAAAAAAATACACAATGCCCTTCAGTTTTTGGATATAAATAAAGGTTATTATACTTTTCTACAGTAATATATTCTACAGTGAAACGTCATGTTAGAATATGAATTATATAATGTTCGTATTGCAAGAACAGTTTTAGATAATAACATTTTTTCTAGTAAATGTAACATAATTATTATTTAAATAACAAACAATTTCATAGTAAAGTGTCTATATAATCAATCTGATTTGGAAGGTCATCAATTTTAAATTGGGCAAAATGACTTTAGAATATTGCTTTTAGAAAAGTTTATAAAATTACAAATGTTCAAAACATTTTAAAATTAATATAGAATCTAATCTATTTTAAAATTGAAATATATTTTCTGAAAGCTGATTTTTTTATAGCAAATTACTTCAAGAATTATTATCATAAAGGTAAATGGCATCACAATATATTTTTTCACAAAAGCGAAGCATTTTCAATTTTTAAAGACTTTTTTCTTTTATTTTCCAAATAACGAAAGTTCTAAATATTTATTGTCTTTAATTTGTCATTTTTTATAGAGTACGAATTAAACATTCGTAATCAAAATTTGATCAAAAATATTCTGGCATTAAACAAAAAATGAATGAAAATGAATTACATTAAAGAATACAAAGAAAATTGACTATATTATAGAAATTAAGAACGTATTCTTCATTAGCAATGAATTTGAAAAGATTCTTGTTCATCAATTCTGCAGGAAAATGTTTTGCTATTAAATCATAATTCTATTATTAAAAAAACACTTTGCGAAACCAAAATGCAAAATAAAAATTACTTACTTTATATTTGAATTCTAACAAAACGACGACATAAAAGCTGTTAAACTTCCTATTTCTGTGTCGAATTCTTTTAAAGAATTAATTATGAAATGAAGCAGACGATTTCAATTTATAAAAAAAATCGTTTTCACTATCTCGGAATAAAACATTTCTTTCTTATTTTGTAATAAGGAAGAACTGTTAAAAGTGCAATTAATTATTTTTTGCATTCAAATAAGGAAATAAAATTCACTTAAATTATGTAAACGACATGCACATACTCTAAGGAAATTTACTGCAAGACTTCAACAAATATTTTATAAGTGCAAAGTTAGCTACAGAATAGTTTGGTATTCTTTAAATGTTTTTTTTTCTTACAAAATTCATCTATGTGATTGAAGGATAAATTATACACACATCACACTTTGATAAATAATGACTACTGAATGAAAGATTAATTAGTATAAATGAAAATTTGATACTGAAAGTTTGGAAATGGAATGGTGTTAAGTCTTTTTTTTTGAAGAACAATATATCAGTACTGATTCCAGTTCTTGATTTTCTTCATCCATTTTTAGGCATGAAATGCAAAGATAGACTGTACACATTGGAACATACAGTGAATTACTAGAAACGTAATTTCACATCTTCTTTGCATTTCTTCTGTAAAATATTTGGAAATAATCAACTTTTTAAATTGATTTAAAAGATAATTCAAGAGATTCCTGAAATGAAAGGAATAGAAAATATCAGTTTGAATCTAATTACAAATTAAATTTAAAAATTAAACGAACATTAGAAGTATTCAGAAACAAATGCGTGCAATTTTGTTAATGTTTAATTAATGCTATATGCTAATACTATTTTTTTATCATATCAGAACATGATGTTGTTCTGTTTAGAAGATTTTGGTGGCTCTAAAATTTGAAGGAAAGAAATATTCGTTTTTTTCATTAGTAGATAGTCACCTGACCCATGACATTTGAGGTTTGTTTTGCCAGTATTGTTTGAGATATTTAATGCATTTACTATCAATTGCTTTTTGTTTTTCGTTTCTTTGAAATGATTTTATCTTGCAGTTTGTGTAAAAGTTCTTACTTTTAAATAATTAATCCCGCACTCAGAAGGACTTCTTATCTTTTTTTTCCCGTTTTTTTTTGAAATTTACTTTCAATTTTAATTAGGGCAATTTTGTAAAACGTGACATTTATCTATTCTTTAATTATATTATAAGCGCATTCTTACTAATTATATTTCTCAAAACATTGTAAATACTGGAATATAGTTTTAATATCCATCTGCTTTACGTTCATTGGATTTTACCACATATACAGTAGCTTCAAGTAATAGTGAACTTTTTGTCAAAAGTACTGGTTTATTTATTTATTTATTTTTAAATTTTAAAATCGGTCGAGTTCCAAAACTTTGTTTGCCAGCTAGAAAAATTGAAAATGAAAGTTAAAAAAATTATCATTAGAGAGAGGGAGGGAGAAAGTCTCGTAATTTTCAAACCGGTTTAAACTGGTTAATGACTTATATTAATTAAGATAAATAATCACTTAAAAATAATTAGGTTCTCACATGATAACTTGAACTTTACTACTATAGATTTCCTTTTTTAAATATTTTTCTATAACTAATCTTTTTCGTTTTTATAAATTGTTATTGTGCATGCATCCGCTTAATTTTTGACCTCTTCCGATAATAAAATCATTTAAGAATAAGAAAACTAATTTAGTTTTCTTGATTTGGCAGACGATTATCAACAAAATTCAGGTTATTACTTATTTAATCTTCTTAATCAAAAGATCTTCGAATTTTCGAGATTTTCGAATCAAAGGACAGTTTATAATCGAACCGAAGTCACAGTCACAGTCATAGTTATTGAGAGGGAAATCGAAACTCTTTCCATTCATTCCCAGAAAGTTTTCCACGTTTTACTCGGTTAGGGAAAGGATTTCTCTGCAAAACTATTCATTCGAAAAGCCATCAGTAGCCTTAAAATGCATTCCTCTGATGCTATTTGAAGGAACACTTTCTCGATATTACCTGGCAAGGTTCCAGTTTCAATTCAATTTAAATGTTCCGAAGACCGGAATGGTTTCGGAACTTTTAGGGGAATTGTAAATTTTGAGCTGATTAAAGATTTATTCGTGGTAGTTTTGTTAAATTGATGCCGTTATAAAACTTTCGGGAAAGCTTTTAAGGTAGATCCGTTTCCGAGATAATAGAAATCATATGTATTGCTGATTTGCATTTTTATTGAGGAAAAATTATACTTAATAATTTGAGACTTAATTAATAAAAGAGAATGTGATTTAATATACCTTTTTATAGATTTTTTTTTAATTTAATAAAACAAATGCTTAAGTATTAGTCTATGAGTTTTGTACTTCTTTTTACACAATAAACAAGTTATAAGGCTTGTTTGAAAAACAAGGATGGAATAAGCATGTGTACAGACGAACGGCTAATGTTCTGGTAGCTCCTTCATCCATTCAGTTTTCCTTTCTCTTTTTATGATGTTTCCTTATTAAATTTGTTTGTTTTTTGTTGTTCTTATACTAATCCTGGTTGAAGAATGAGTTCAATATGACTGAACATAAAAGGGGCAAGCGAATAAAAGTTAATTAATACGAAACTGTACAATTCTATATAAGAACTGTACAGTTATAACACAATTATTATACACAAAAACACTGTATAATTATTATAACACAATAATTATACCGTTATACAGTTAGAACTGATGAAATGAAGTCTTCAGTTAAAGTGCAAACGATATCGTTATAAATGCCAGCGTATGAAATAAATGTTAGCAACCAAATTAAAAAGAATTTTGCTTAGAGATTCTGTAAAAGGTAAACTCTACGAGGAAATCGAAGTGGATATTTCTTCTGTGAGAGGTCAGATTTAAATGTGAATATTAACCTCTCGTGGCTGGAAAATTTTGTTGAAAATTTGATGTTCACAAAAAAGGAGTATATATGTGCAGGAAAGTCAATAAATACATATTATAAAAAAGAACAACCAACTTCATTTCCAAAAGAATCATCGAAAGGAAATTGATAAAATAATATTAAAAGAAAGGCAAAAACTAACTTCAATTTGAAGAAGAGAGCAAAACAGAAAGAAGCAAGATTTAAATAAATGTCGCAAAACGATGCCCCTTCCCCCAAGTTTCTTTGTTGTCGTTTCTTTTAGATAATGTGGTTTATATTTATCATTACTGCTCCAATTCAAGTTACTTATCCTGTGTTCTATATCGTTCCTAATTGTTCTTCAAAGGATAAAAAAAATGTTTCAGTTAATGTGAACATCTTGAAGGCGAAATACGTCACAAACTGATGTTGCAAATTCTTAGAAGGTATCCATCAATAAAGGGTGTCCCAAAATCAACGCAAGATTTAAATTTTCCTTTAGATTTTCTGTAAAGAGTTGGCAACACTATTAAAAAACATATGTCAGCTGAGAGTTTAGGGTTCGTAAAAAGGAGCGTTACACGTTAGAACATGTTAATGCAAGATGTGAATTAAATAGAAAACATAGTTTTTTTCATTGTTATATATTTTTCTTTTGAATCGGTAAAATACATAGGTTAGGATTTATGTATAGGCCTCCGCAGCTTTTCTGACCCCTTAAAACTCTTTTTTTGAAATTTTTCATGCCCATTTTGTATAAATGTGACTGAATTTCGTCAATGCAGAGTTGAATTTCCTCCGTTAATACACGCGTGTTTTATTGGATTTGTTGGCATTGACCTTTGATTTCAAATAATTCCATAAAAAGAACAATGGTTTTAAATTATCCAATCTTGGAGACCAATTCTCAAATTTTCGAACTGTGGCCACTATCATTATTTTTGAAATATTATTCAACAATGAAAACACGTTGATCTATAGTGTAAAGAAAATACCATCTACTAGTAATCCAAATTATATCAGGATATAAGAGATTCCCTGCATATTTCCAGAGATTTGGAAGCAAGAAAATAAATGCATTTGTGTGAGAATCGGTACTGTTTACCACTATTTAAAGGAATGCACATAAATCTCCGATCATAGAAAACATCTGCAGGATGAATATATTGACTTGAGTTCAGTACTGGTGGCACCAAGTAATCTTAGGACTCTGAAGGACATGAAGTCTAAAGTTGACAGTTTTTTCCAACTATTTGAATGTTTGTAGGGGAGGAGGTGGTCAGTGTTTGACCACTTTGGGGTCAATTATCTCGAAGAGAATATCAGTTTGACAGATTCGGTCAATTTAAGGATGGACATTGCTACAGTCCACATTCGGCCACAACAAATCCTGTCGATACTGTTACGTTCAGTGGTGGCGGGGTGGTTAGTTGTACACAAGAAGAAGTATAAAGCTCCCTTTTCACTAACCCTAAATTATCAGCTATCAAAAGATTTTTCAATAGGGTTGACAAAACCTTAGTGTTTGAGTGGTATCAAATTTGTATCTTGCGTTAATTTTTAGACACAATTTATTATTGACGAAAACAGTACGAAAACAAACTTATTTCAAAGAAATAAGGAAGCAATTCGATTAGAACGTTACAATGAAGGGAATGGATAAAAGAATAACAAAATGTAATAGTTAATTTAATGAGAAGAAGTTGAAATTCAATTGTTTTATTGTCGTTGCAATATAGACGTTTAAATTTAAACAAGAAGTGAAAATTTACCTTAATCCTCATCGTCGCCTTTTTCTCCGTTTTCTAACGGCTTGTCGTCCACCTTCCCTTCTTTGCGTGTTTTGTAACCCCTGAAAGTTGACTGGATTTTCACCGCAGCCTTCTCGACCTGGGGGTCTTTCAGATCTATGTCGTCCAGATTTTCCTGTAAAACAATTATGCATACGTTAAAGCTTCATGTTCTCTAAAAGCAATTGTTTGGTACAAGAATTCAAACATATTTGAAATCTGCAATTTTAAATCAGGCATGTCAAAGGTGCCGCTTTGCAATATAAAATTTGATATGATTTTCATAAATTCTTTTAAAATTTATTTCAGTCAGTCCTATTAATATAAAGGGTGTTCAAAATTAGACGACTCTACTTTAAAGTTGTCTACAGGCGAAAATATTATTCAGAAAGTTATGAAATTTTGTATAGGACATAATGAATGGTTAAGAATTTGAGAGAATAAAAAGAAAAAAAAATAGTTCGCAATTTATTCACCAGGGGCAGTTTTTTAAATGAATTACACATCTGGAATATTTTTGGCAAATTTAATTACAACAACATGACGGCCATCATTTTCCGCTACCATCTTTAATCGTAAGATAGCACGCTCCACAGTTGACCGTAGTGTGTCCTGGGAAATAATAAGAACATGCTGTGAGATGCTGCTTTTTAAATCAGGTAAAGTTCTTGGATTATCAAGACTTTCCAGACGTTTTAAGCGTCCCCAAAGTCACATGGATTTAGGTATGGAGACTGGGGAGGCCACAGGTAATGAAAGTGACGGTTGATGACACATTTTTCTTCTTCTGATGATGTTGTGTCCGCTTTTTACTACGGAAAGAGGGGTGCAGTAGCTTCTGAAGGTATGGACCCCTGAGCACCCGCGGGCAGAAGTCTAACTTCTACCTCATATGAGGATGAAACACACACCCCCCCCCCCCCCCCCCCCCCC
>JAOUZG010011622.1:301754-314992 GCA_026289955.1 Argiope argentata | reverse complement strand
ACACACACACACACACACACACACACACACACACACACACACACAAAAATGATTATGGAGAAGGTCCTTTACACAACGGCTAATGTATGGAGGAGGTCCATCTTGCATGAAAATTGTACTCGAAAGGCATTGACATGCTTGCTGTGGTCAACTGTGGAACATGCTATCTTACGATTCCAGATGGTAGCGGAAAAGAATGGCCGTCAGGTTGTAATTAAATTTGTCAAACGTATGCTAAATGCGTAATTCATTTGAAAAACTGCTAATTTGCGAATTTTGAACCATTTTTTTATTTGTTGAAACAAATTCCTATACCTTCTTTATACTCCATACAAAATTTCATTAATTTCTGAACAATAGTTTCGTCTGTATACAACTTTAAAGTAAGGTCGTTTAAGTATGGAAACCCTGTACTTCCAACTAAATGTTTGAATCTTCTTTTATTTTTTGAAAAATGATGTTAGTAAGTGGTTTTACATTGAATATCCATTACAGATTTAGTATATGATTCAAGGAGAGTATTGTCTGTATATGATACGTCCTATTAACAGACGTTTCCCAGACACTTCAGTTTAGATGCTTTATTAGACAATACCTTAATTAAAATCTGTGCTAGTGGTCTCCACCAAACTGATATTTTAATAAACCTCATTTTCACCTCATTTTCTTGACTTTTTTATTTGCTAAAACAAATTCATATACCTTCATTATGCCCCATACAAAATTTCATAAATTTCTGACCAATAGTTTCGTCTGTAAACAACTCTAAAATAAGGTCGTTTAATTATATACACCCTGTATATGAATGAAATGTTCGATAGTAATTCATTACTAATTTTAGTAAGCTGAAAATTCTTTTGCTCTAGCATCGCTGATTAAAAATGGTAATTTTTATGGTATAGCGCACATTTGGGGATATTTATATGTTCCGAATTACCATCATCATTTATTACTCTTATCATATCATTAACGAAATATTGGTAAGTGTAGCTATGATCCTTCATTGCCAAAAGAGAAAAATAAAATACACTAATGGCATGCTTCACTAATGGATATCTTTCATTTTTTTGCTCCCTTCTGACTTGATCTTCTTTTCCATAACATGCACATTTTGTGTTACCGCATAAATTATAAGTCTGATTTCTGTGGTCCTTATTAGCGGTTGAATTTGCCAACCTATCTTTTAAATCAATTTATTATAATGAATTATATTAATCTAGTATCGCAAATACTTTAAATATTATCAAGCTGTCATTAAAGTCAATGTTCAGGTGTCCCAAATAAGTTTTTTGTAATAACTGGGTTACTTTCTATTATTGCTCAGACCCCCAAAATTCAGTTATGATACTTAAGTATTGCAATTGTCTTAATTCTTATTAAGTGTACTTTCCTTTTATCATTAAGGCCAACATTTAGAGACCAGACATCCCAAATAAGATGGCACAATCTAGCCTTTTATTCTTTGTCCTTTCTTGGCTTTTTTCCTTTATTAAACTGCACATAAAAATAGTTTATGGCATTTCAATATCGTAGATTCTTTAAATATTATTAAGTAGACGCGTATACTATTATTAGTGCCAGGTGATTAGATTGTCAATATTTGAGCTTATTTTTTAATGAGACTCTTTGAATTTCCTTTATCTATGACCTAATTTTAGAAAAAATTGGTTATATTTCATTATGCTGTTGTTGTTACTTATGGCACTTGCCTATGGACAAGCCCCCCGTTGATACAGCAGCGGATTTAAGCTGAAAGGAGCATCTCTTGTTTCTGAAGTAGCGCCAACTAGGACCAAGAGTACAACTTTTGCTACTCACTCAACACATTCGCTTGCACAGCCTCTTTTTACAGGGGGGCACAGTCACACATCGCACAGATTGCACACTGAAGAAAAACAATGCCCAAAACGGGACTTGAACCCGGGATGCCCAGATCACGATAAAAGTGCTCTACCTCTGCGCCAGAAAGCCGGCGTATTTCATTCTAAATTGTATATTGATAGAAACACATTTTGTACCAGAATAGCGAGTTATGCTAAATGAACATAAGTATACTCTTATCATTTTATATCACAAGCTATAAAAAGAAAACGTTGAAACTGAATTCAAAATTTTTTATAATTTTTAAAATTAAATCTAGAATAATGAACAAAAAATATTCTACGTTTTCATCAAAAATCGATTTTTTAAAGTTTAATTCTTAATCTAAAATAATTTTTAAATAAGGATTGAAATAACGGGAAAGAATTAAGATGCATTTCAAATGTATGATGTATTTTGTATAAGTGCGCGGGCTCAACAAAAATTTACTATCGTTCTAATTAAACTCAGTGGCACAAATGTCCAAGTGGGTCAAAGCCTACAATACCCATATCTGCTTTCTTGAACGAGAGCCCTGTGGCACAATGTATATGTCCCGGTCGAGTGGTCAGTCTAACGGGGAACCCCTAGTGTTTACTTCCCAAGCATCGTTCGTACACGAATAAAATAGAATGTGGAAAAGAATTTATCACTTGCTGAGACTGGAGGCTACACTTTCTGTTGGAAGGAATATAACCACACTGGCTACTCCACCCTGACTAATTAAGACTTTTGGGGTCTCTGATTGATAGGACCAACAAGGCAGCAAGAGGGAACTAAGTTTAAGCTCTAAGGACCATCACTGGCCACGGTATAACCCAACCCGAAGATGGCATGTCCCTCCATCTATACGATGTAGCTGATTCTCATCATTTATGTAACCATCAGGCTGGCAAGAACCAACAACCCTGATGGCAGATTCTCATTCTCATTTCTAGGTACTTCCGGTGATGTGGGGAGGAATGTAAGAATATTTGGCATGTCTTTCTAAATTATTGTTGCTACATCATTTATGTAACCATCAGGCTGGCGAGAACCAACAACCATGCCGGTAGCTTTTCATTCTCATTTCTAGGTACTCCCGGTGGGGAGGGGAAGATTGAAAGAATATTTAGCATGTCTTTTTAAATTATTGTTGTCACAAAGTTTTACCTCATCTTGATTTCCCCCTTTGTCGTTCACTATCGGTTCTTTCTTCTCCGGCTCTGCCTGCTTCTCTGAGGAATTCGAATTGGTCTCGGGCTGTTTCTTTTTGGCCGTGAAATTTCTGTAGGAAGCCTGAATTTTGGTGGCTGCTTTTTCCAGATCTTTGTCCGTCAAATCAATGTCTGCCTGCAAAGGAAATAAGAGAAACAAATATGAAAAGGAATGGGTTTATACGATCAATCACTTTTTAATTTCTGTGTGAAATGTAAGATTAATGAAATCGAGTGCTAAGGTAAATAATGGTCATAATCCATCTGAAAGCGTGAAATTTTTATTCCTTATCTTATAGCTTGACATTATTAGACTAGAAGAATGATACTGTTACAAGCCGACGAATGCCGCGAAAGCGCGAGTTAGGAGTAAGCGATTGGCGACGGTTGACGAAGACCTTGGCGCCAGCCGGGTTGGTTTGGTGAAAGGAATAGTCTGGTAGCCGCTGGATCGCTCGCGATGTTTTCCGAAGTTTCGCGTTCTCGGTCGCTCGGCTATATAAGGGATGGGTTGCCGCAATCTGGCATTTTCTCTCGGAAGAGTAGCGACTCGTTGTATGAGCTGATTATTTTTCTGGCTTGTTATTAATGAGCTGTGTTTATGTTTGCTGTAAAATTTGTAATATTGAGCTCGCTATGATTTACTGTTTGCTGTGCTATATCATATCTGTTTTGCAACCTGTGTTTATTGTGCGTAAGGATTGAATTTACGCTGTTAGTGATTGTTAGCTGCTGGATTGTTTTTATCTGAAATTTTACTTTATCAATTATCCTGTATATACCTGTAAATAAATTTGTTTGTGCAGTCCTCAAGTAAAGCCCATTCAATCCGAGCCCGTTACGCTAAAAACGTAACAATGCTATATAGCATTGTTTTTTGGCGTTTTTTCACATCCCATAATAAGGCAATTTGTTTATCTTTCACTATTTATATCTAAAAAAATTAAGATTCCCTCATCAGTTTTTTAAATTAAAATCTTGTTTTTTATTAAGTACTTAAATATGAATCGCATACTCATTATATATGCATATTTTTCGATTTTACTTACATATGAACTGACCATTTCAATGAAACATTTCATATTTGCTAACATTTTTATTTCAATGAAAATATTATTAAAAGGTAAAAGCAAACGAATTTTTCTTTGATAAAAACATTAATTAATATTTCATTTATTTTTTGGTATAATAGCTGATGATCAATTGTAAACTTTTTGGAATGCGGAAATGGTTTGAAATGTATGCTGTTAAGTTAACAAAATAAACAAGCCGATGGAATTCCAACATGCTTGGAATATTATTTCAGTTTTTAAGGAGTTAAGACATTCTGTAAATAATAGTTCGAAGCTTAAGAAAACGGGTAGTTTTCCAGAAATCATACAAAATTAAGAAATATTACGCCATAAAATTAATGCAGAAATTTTTTTTGCTTGATATCCTAAACTTCTAATTTGATCATTTTCTAATTCTCAAGCAAATTGGAACCATTTTGTAAAATTTTCTAAAATATATCTATATACTTCCAAGATGTTTCTGAATATTTCCAAAATATTTCAAATATATTCAAATATTCCCAAAAGGTTCCACATTACGCTATTTACCATCATTTACATGAATCAGTAAATTTTACAAAATCTGTTCAAATGCTTTTTTCTTCAATTTTAAGAACACTTTTTATTTTGGCATATTTGTACGGGTCATGATCTTTTACTAATTATAAACTCCAATTTCAAGAACTATTAATTCTTTTAGGCTATTTACCTTTCTGATTTAAAACTTTTTAAAAAGAAAATTCCCTAAAACTAAAATATTTGCTTAAAAATTAATTTAATTCTGGGCTTGAGAGTGCAAATATCTCATCAAATATGTGGAAAGTCCAGGGTTCTTTGAAGTATGCGCTCAAGAATCATATGAAAAACAACAGTTAAGTTTTGACAGTTACAATGGCAATGACAACATTTCTAAATGTTCAAACGGAAACACAAACTTTTTCAATTTGAATATATTTTTCATAATGAAAACCAATAAATAGCATTAGAACGGCATTTATAGCACGAAAAACACTAGCGCTAGACAGAGTAAGAAGTGAAGAGAAAACTGTAGAGTGCCAATAGAAGCATGAAGCTCAGCAGAATCCTTTCAACATGGCCCGTGGTTTGGTCCTAGGCACCATCTGCCTCATGCAAAGTGTCAACATGATTGAAGTAAGTTAAGTACAAAATTTGTGAAACACAATAAAATATATTTTTTCTGTTGTTCCTCTGGTGTTATTAGTTATTTTTCTTCATAGTGTTTCTAGTGCTTGTGTTTATCCTGCTACAGTTATCGTTCTTACACTATTTTTTTTTTAACAATGAAGAGCACGTTGCAATAAAAAATTGCTGTTGCCATTTGAAAATTCTGGACATTTAGTCATTGCAACGTAACTGTTAAAGATTAACTGCTGATTTTCCAATGATTCTTGAGCACGTACCTTAAAGTATTTTGAACACATTTTTATATCATTCCTGACAACGGTATGATAGTTACAATCTCATTTATAATGATGGATTTCCCATAAGAACCCTGTGCCGGCGTCCTGGTACAGAGGTAGCGCGTCTTCCTCGTGATCTGGACATCCCGGATTCGAGTCCTGATTAGGGAAGGGTTGTTCTTTTATGTTGGTGTTGTTACTTGTGGCACTTGCCATGGACAAGCCCCTCTGATATATCAGCAGATTTTAAGCCGGTAACATACGTCTCTTGTTTTACAAGTAGCGTTACCTAGAGTCAAGAGTACGACTTAGCTACACACACGTCACAACCCTTTTTAGGGGGCGGACTACAATCATGAAAATTAATTCATACATCTCAGATCGTAATTTAGACCTGGAACAGAGAACGATCACCTCTGACCCAGTAATATTACTCTCGATATGGAGGACTTTGTGACCATGAACAGATTTAACGAGCGCCAATCGCCACACAATCTGGGGATCTTTTGGACGATGGGCTTCGAACCCGTAACCTAAGGAGTACGAGTCCAACGATCTACCAACCAGGCCATCCAGGCCCGTTCTTCTATGTACTATCTGTGAGGAGTGTGACTGTGAACCCCACCCCCTGTAAAAAGGGTTGTGCAAGTGCATGTACATTATGTACCTAAGTCATACTTTTGGCTTTTGTTGGCATTACTTCAAAAACAAGTGACGCTCATTCGGCTTAAAATCGCTGACAGCCATTAGCGCGCTTGTCCATGGCAAGTGTCATTAGTAACAACAACAATAAATAC
Organism: Argiope argentata; assembly: GCA_026289955.1. Classification (NCBI taxonomy): domain Eukaryota; kingdom Metazoa; phylum Arthropoda; class Arachnida; order Araneae; family Araneidae; genus Argiope; species Argiope argentata. The sequence continues at coordinate 308,666 of JAOUZG010011622.1, read as the reverse complement.
TCAGTATATACATTTTTAATTTTCACGAACAGTAATTTTTAAAAGACTGACACAAATAAAATTGATTTTTTAAATATTAAATTTACTAGTACTAGATTTAAATTAATGTTGTTGTTGTTATTTATGGCCTTTGCCATGAGCAATTCCAGCTGATACATCTGCAGATTTTAAGCCGGATATGTGCGTCTCTTGTTTTACAAGTAGCGTTACCTAGAGTCAAGAGTACGACTTAGCTACGCACACGTCACAACCCTTTTTAGGGGGCGGACTACATTCATGCAAATTCATTCATTCATCTCAGATCGTAATTTAGACCTGAAACAGAGAACGATCATCTCTGACCCAGTACCCCAGTGCTATTACTCTCGACATGGAAGATTTTGCGAACGCGAAGAGATTTAACGAGCGCCAGCCGCTACACACATCGCTAGAAACAATTAATGTCTTATAGATAAATGTCTTAACAGTTTGGAAAACCAGTGTTTCGGAAAATGTAGCTGGTCGCCAAAGGCGGCTAGCATGAAATGGATGAATCATATATTTATGTCTACTTCTTGAATTTTTGATGTTAGAGCTAAAGTTAAAAACAATAAAAAAATGGTTCCCAGACAAAAAGTATTGGGACAAATGACTGTACAACTTTTTATTTAGTTCCAAGCAAAAGTTCAAAGAACTCAAAATTCCAAGAATGTTTATCGATGTCTTTCCAGTTTACTAAAATGAACTCATTTTTGCATTCGGAACAACTGACAAACGGCCAAGAATAAAAAAGCAATTCCTTCCCGTACATAAATCCTATAAGTACCCAACAACTTCCCATAACTTTCTCTTCAGACGACTGTGTTTAGAACGTCCCTAAGGCTGCAAATCGTTCGGCCTTTACTTATTTTTTTTGGCAACATGCCGACTGGGTATTGTGTAACGTCATCTGTTACTGTAATGGCGGGCACAACAATGGGGAAAAGAGAGGGAAATAATGGCATGTGGGCATAGAGAAAAGGGAAACTTCAATTACCGAACAGAAGAAGAAGAAGAAGAAAAAGAGAGAGAAAAAAAGAAATTGCTGTCATTGCATTTCCAGAGTACCTCAAAAGTGATTCATCCATTAGCGGTTATAGGAGGACTAGGATATAATGTGTTGCCCATTTTAAGTGCTGGTGATGACATCCGTGCTCTGAACTCCACGCAATTTATTTAAGAGTTTGATGGGGGAAATTGGCTGCAAGAAATGGTCGAGATATTGGATTGTTGGCTGCATTTTCAAAGAGGGGAAAATCCTTGGCGTTATGGGTCGAATAATAAACAAGTCGAAGCGATTCGAGATGGCATTTGTAATTTAAACAAACTACAGTTATAAAATTTAGAATTAAAGCCAAGAATTTTGAAGTTGAATACGTTGTATCTTTTTGTGAACGAATCGTGGTATGAATAATATATGTTCATAAGAAGCATAGAAATACGTGCTCAGATTATAGGGGTTTTGCTTTCTCGTATACATAGCATAGAGAAAGTAATGTAATCGTCAACAAATTGAACTCGTCATTTTACGAATATACATGAATTACGAATTTATTTATGGCCTATAATTTATTTAGAGCGTTGGATCCGCACTCCCTAGGTTACGAGTTCAAAACTCACCGGCCAAAAGATTCCCCGAGTGTATGGCGACAGGCGCTCGTTAAATCTGTTCGTTGTCTCTAAGTCCTCCATATTGAGAGTAATATCGCTGGGGGTACTAAGTCAGAAGTGATCGTTATCTGTTCCAGGTCTAAATTACGATCTGAGATGAATGAATGTATTTGATTGAATGTAGTCCGCCCCCTAAAAAGGGTTGTGGCTTGTGTGTAGCTAAGTCGTACTCTTGGTCTTAGATGGCGCTACTTGTAAAACAAAGAACGCATTTCTTAGGCTTAAAATCTGCTGGATCGTATTAGCGGAGCTTGTCTACGGCAATTGCCATTAGTCACAACACAGCATCACAACGAATTTATACCTCCCTGAATTCAGAAAACACATTTTTATAAAATGTATGTCTGTGACAAAGATAACCTAAAAATGGTTTAAGCTAGACTATTTAAATTAAAGATATGGTTTTTACAACAAATTTGCAAATTTCTATCAAATTTTAAGTAAATTATGATCAGAGGAGGGCCGTCTGTCCGGTCGTTCATAATAATTCAGCGCAATAATTTTAAATCTATGAGAGCGAGTCAGATAAGATTCAACATACAGATTTAAAATCTATAGTATAGAAACTTATCAAATTTTTTATCAAATCTTGCAATAAATTGATCTTCTGTTGACCTGCATTTTTAGAAACACTTAAGCCGACGTGCTGACACAGGGGTAGCGGGCCCTCCCCGTGATTTAGCCGTTTTATGTTCGAGTCCCGGTTCACTAATGGCTGTTTTTCATTTATTCTATCTGCGAGATGTGTGAATGTGTCCCCCTGTAAAGAAGGACTGCGCACGTGAGTAGCTAAGAAGTACTCTTGATCCTAGTTGGCGCTACTTAAAACAAGAGACGCTCCTTCGGCTTAAAATATCTGACTGAGTCTGCGAGCTTGTCCATTTCAAGTGCCATTAGAAACAACAACAAAAACATGTAAATTCTCTTAATAATCGACTTAACTACAGGTAATTTCTTAATTGACTTAACTACACACTCACCACATTCGATTTCACTCAAATTTCACATTTCTCGTTATTATTCAAGATGTCATGAGAATAAATACGAGTCCGTTGTGGTTTCTTATGGCACTTGCCATGAATAAGCTCGCTGAGGTAATATGATTTAAATCTAATCGGCGTCTTGTTTTGTAGTAGCGCCAACTAGGGTCAAGTTTACGACTTTTGCGACTCACTCATCGCATTCGCTTGCACAAACCCTCTTTTACAGGGGCTCACATTCATGCACCTCACAGATAGAACACAGAAGAACAACCATGTCCTAATCGGGACGCCCAGGTCCCGATAAAGACGTGCTACTTCTGTGCCAGGACGCCTGCAAATTGATTTCTAAATTTCATAATATTTATTTTAATAAATTATAGACCTGAGATTAAAATGTGGTAAATAATTCAAACAAAAATTCAGCCTTTTAGAGCATATTAGAAACTGCATTTATAAAATTTGTTTTTGATATCAATTGAAAACAATTGGATTTGAATTATTTAGGTATAACTAAATATAAGGGATTGCCATACAGATAGCTGCTTTTTTTCATACTATCACTTTTCTTCAAAGTTTTTGCAACTAATACAATTGTTAGTTTAAAGAAAACTCAAAACTCGAATAGCTTCATTCTAAGAAAAACAATTTATGTTTTTTCGATATATTTCTTTAAACCTACTGACAAATTCATCGAAGTATAATAAGTATTACGAATTTATTAATAAAATACCAGTCTTGAAAGCATTTCTTTCTTATTGAACCGGTTTAGCGAAAAACTAGCCTCATACTATAGAGAAAAATAGGTTTAAATCAAAACAAAAAAACATGTTGTTGCCATATAAGTTTTGAAAAAAATAACAAAAATCTAGAAATAGAAATCGAATTTCATTCCTCAACAGGTTGTGGAAAAAAATCAAAAGAAAAAACCCAACAATCACATTCTTCTATTTTTGACGCTGATAAAAATCACAGTGGACCTTACTTTTCCAGAAAATTCAATAAAGATAAATTCTTCAAAAAGTCAATATGAACGTCATGTCAAGAATTTAATCTCGGATTCGATTTTTCTTTTTTTTTTGTTATATTCTGAATGAGTACATTACTAGCTTTTCTTTTGATTTGTTGAAGGAGATTCACTTTTTCAAAACATTCTCTTTCTGAATTTATTTGAATGCAAATTTAATGCTAATCTTTCATTTCAACTTTGGAAAAGTTTGTGGTGCTATAAATTCGAAATCTGTTGTTCACTGATAAAAAAATGGCGAAAGATATTTTATATTTGGATGTTGGTATTGTTCAGTTCTGATTTATTTTGTTGTCATCTTTATTTTATTATTTTAAAAACTAAATTTTATTAATACATTTTTTCAACTTTTTTATTTTATTTAAATTTATAAATATCCAAAATATCATATGTGAAGAAAATTCATGCCTGCTGAATATAATTTCACAAGCAATAAATAATTCCAGTTCTAGAAGAGAGTTATTGGATATACTAAGAAAGTTATTATTTGGAATTTTTAGTAAAATTCCAAATGGTAATCTGGAACTAATTCATAAGCAATGAAGAATACTGGGAAAGAGTTCACGAAAATGCTTAGAACTTAATTATTTGGATTTTTTTGTAAAATTCTAAATATTGCATATTTATTATAAAACATAAAGGTTGTATTATTAATGCTAATATACGCAGAGGTTTATAAAAAGAAAAAAAAATAGTATATGTGAGTGGAAAGGTACTATTCCTTAGTGTGTGCCTAATTCGCCTTGGCTTCGGAACTCTCCGCCAATTGGCACGCTTTTTGTGATGCTCTCGGCAACTAAAACTTCAACTGTAACACATAACGCTTCTTCGCAATAAACATATTTATGTGCAACTACTCTCCGCTAATTTTGCTAATTATAAAGCACACGTTTGTTATAGATAATGATCATTGGATAAATGTACCGCGTATACCCAAACCTTTCGATTTTGATCTTCTCGGATTATTGTATATTATAAAATAAATACTTATTATAGCATAGAATAACTTATAAAATGCGATAAAATGTCCAGCTTTACAAAAAGGTTTGTATCCCACTTTGTTTTCACTTTCAATCTTTTGATGAAAAAAGGATTAAAAAAATTACTTGCCTTTGAAAGTAAAAGTGCATTTTGGAATTAATACTTTTTTATCATGTGAGAACATGATGTTGTACAGGAAGTTTAAAATTTACTTGTCTTTAAAAGTAAAAGTGCATTTTGGAATTAATACTTTTTTATCATGTGAGAACATAATGATGTTCAGGAAGTTTTGATGTTTCCGAAATTTAGGGACAAAAATATTTTTACCTGCTTTCACCAGTACTCCCTTATTATTATGTATGCATCTTTGACAGCAGATGCGTTTTTAAAATTCTGAGAAAGAACTCTGACATCATAGCTGTTATTTCATATCAAGATCGGTCAAGCTCAAAAACATTGTTGTTCAGATAGAAAAATTGAAAATGAAAGTTTTTAAAAAATTATCTTTCCCCCCCCCTCTCTCTCTCTCTCTCTCTCTCTCTCTATATATATATATATATATATATATATATATATATATATATGAGAGAGGGAGAAGTCTCGTGATTGATTCAAACTGGTTAAAACTGCTTAATGAATTAAATTAATTAAGATAAATAATGACCTAAAAATAATAAAGCTCTCACATGATAACTTGAAATTTACGATCGAAGATTTCCTTGTAATGTAATATTTTAATTTAAACTATATATCATTAACTTTGAGTGTATGGATAAAATTTATCGATATCTTCCAAAAAATGTCATTACATTTTATTTCTATTTTACTCAATTAAATACTACAAGATAAATTATGTATCCACTGTACTCATTTCCATCAAATAATCTGATAATACTCTTCCTATATCATTTCGTTATATTCCTCAAAATAGAGTTTATCAAAGAGAATTTCTAAAATTGCTTTAATATAAAATTCACTCTAGCGTAAAAGGATATATATATATTTACTCCCCAGCATCTCATCATGAAATAGTTAGCCACATCAGAAAGTTTCTAATGCATTTATACACTAACTAGTCACAAATCGATGCTATAATTAAATTACGAGATGAAGAAAGCGTAGAAATATGTATGAACGCAGCAGAAAACGAGACCTCTTGCCTGACATAATGACAGCGATAGTTCAATGTGAGTGAGATACATGGTATGTAAAATATTGAACAGAATTTGAATTTCAAATTAGTACCAGCATTATGTATTCCTATATTTTGGTGGTTTCTATTACTGTAGGAAAAATGATACGACGTAGAAATGGGTGACATAGAGAATAGTTTAGAGAATGCATGCATATCTAAGAATTAAAATTCTGACACAAGAGTAATGGTAGTTAAGTTTAAGAATTATGAATAGTCATACTTGAGAGCATTGTTTTAGATTTTTGAGTGCAAATGTATTCAGTGTTTGTCATAAAATTTATAGTTTGGGAATAGAAAGATATTTTTTAGAACTTTTGAAAGAAAATTAAATTCAAATTTAAAATTTTGAATGGAATACATGTTTATAAATTAGATTCAAGTAAAGATTTTAAATTCTGAAAGAGTTTTTTTTTCAATTTTCGGAATTTTTCTTGTCGCATATCATTAAAGGATAAAGATTTGTGCGGAAAAACAATAAGAATAAAAAAGGAAAATTTTTAAATCGTCAAATATATACGACGTAGAAATGGGTCAAATATTAGCATTAGTTTAATTTAGTCAATTTGTGCAAAAATAGAAATGAATAATGTTTGATAATAACTTTTTTTGGATTTTTAATTAACAAGTAATATAAAAAACAATTTTTTAGAATAATTTTTTCCACTTTGGATATTAGGAAAAATTTAGGAAGTTAGAAATTTTTTATTTTAATTACTTTTTATTAAATAATTACAATTGTTTTTCTCGTGTTCTATTTTACAACGAAAGGAACGGCGCAGTTGTTCAACCTTTGGGCTCCCGAATAACGATCACTTTTGACTCACTATCCCCAATGGTATAACTCTTGACATGGAGAATTTTGCGTCCAGGTACGAACTCGCAGTACAAGAAATGCGAATCCAACACCCTACTAATCAAGCTATCTCGACCTAACAATTACGACTACTATAAAGGCGAGGAAGTTTAGTTTTTAAAAAATTAATAAAAAGTTAATGAATTAATATTTGAAAAAAATGTATTAACATCAAATGTCATCCACT
>JAOUZG010011622.1:284788-301354 GCA_026289955.1 Argiope argentata | reverse complement strand
ACTCTCCTGGGCTCGTGAGCATATCGACTGGTCCCTAGACCAGTGGAAAACCGTGGCCTGGTCAGATGAGTCACAATTACATTTGTTACGAGCTGATGGTAGAGTTCGAGTGTGGCACAGACCCCATGAAGCCATGGGCCCAAACTGTTATCAAGGCACTGTTCAAGCTGGTGGTGGCTGCATAATGGTGTGGGCTGTTTTTACATGGCATGGACTTGGTCCCCTGGTGCAACTGAACTGATCATTGACTGCAAATGGTTATGTTCAGCTGCTTGTAGATCACTTGCAGCCATTCATGGACTTCACGTACCCACACAACGATGGGATTTTTATGGATGACAATGCGCCATGTCGAAGGGCCAGAACTGTTCGCGATTGGTTTGAAGAACATTCCGGACAATTCCAGCGTATGACATGGCCACCTAGATCGCCCGATATGAATCCCATCGAGCATTTATGGGACATCATCGAAAGGTCCGTTCGTGCCCAAACTCCTGCACCATCCACACTTCCACAATTTTGGACGTCTATACAGACAGCATGGCTCAATATTCCTGCAGAGGACTTCCAACGACTTGTGGACTCCATGACACGTCGAGTTGTTGCACTTCGCCGGGCAAAAGGAGGACCGACACGATATTAACTGTCATCCCAAGACTTTTGTCACTTCAGTGTATATATAATTCTCCAAAGTGCATATGTATTAACTTTAGTAAATTTAGGTCAAACGAACTGGCTGGTGGAGATCCAACTTTAACACGAACGCATATTTTCCTTTATTATTAATGGGTATAAAGGTAGAGATTTTAATAAATTCTTGCGTGTATGTCACATATAGAGAAGTTAAATAATAATTTATGATTATTTTTCCTTTTAGTATGAATGAACTTTGATTAGTTGACAGCTAAAATTAGATTTCTTAATTATATATACAATCAGCAGTGTAGTTATTTAAACAAATTTTATTTATTTTGTACACCTCAAAGTTTTATTTTTTAGAAAGATGAAAGGTCTAATAGGTAAATAATGTAGTCAAGTAGTATAAATATTTAGTTTGCATTAATACTGTTTGAGTTTTAAGTTTTAAACATTCTTTAATCAGTTCCATCAAATGTTGCTGTATATGTGATTTCTCTGTCAGCGTGTACGCTGCATGGTTTCAGATATTTGTTTCCTTGCAATAGTACTATTCACATTAAAAGGCAACATTTACAGGTTTGATTGGGTGTAAATGACAACTTCTGAGGAGTTGGAAAAAAATTAGCCTTATTAATTGTTCATCCGCATTATCCACATAAGTGTATATGAACCATATGTAAAATTTTAAGGCATTTTATAGTAATCAGTCTCGTTATATATTTGTTTCCGTTATTTACGAATGATTTTTTATTTTTAATATATTATACTATACGAACTCAAGTTTTAAATTAAAACTGCCACAAATATTTCTTTATAAATAACTAGGTGCTATATGTTGATTGAGATGAAATAATTTTCATGTTTTTTTTTCTAGTGAAAAATTAAATATTTAAATAACAATAAAAAAACTTCATTAATATATTTTTTAGTTTACAGTGTTTAGGTACGTAATTTTAAGTCTATGTAACGAGAAAAATGTTTAAAGAAAAGTTATGACGTATTAAATTAATTGTTGAAAACTATGCTGATATAAATTGTAAATATCTTACATATAACAAAATAAAAATACATTGACGGAATTTAACATAATGCCTGGTTTACATTCGGCTTGAAATAAGACAGCAAGTAGACAGCTCATGTGAAAACAGGTTGAAGAATGCTGTTTCGGTCGATGGCAAGTAATTATCCCGGCAGGACAACTACATGTCACTGTAAGGTATTTTTCCTTACTGCGCATGCGTTTGTAGAATTTGGCGATTTTTTTGGCGTGAAAAAACTGATTACTTATCGTAGATTAATTCCGGAAATTTTTACTCTTTGTTCTAATAAGTTGTACTTTTTAAATCATTTTATTTGCCATTTTCTTTTTGAAGTTTTCCAAATTTAGTTATGTTGATCTTTCTTTTAATTATCATGTCAGAACATGATGCTGTTTTTGGCGTAAACAAAATTCCATGGGCGAAAAAAAAAACCCTCGAGGACGAAAAGTTCACATTTTTTTATCTGCAATCTCAAAAATCATTATTATCTGAAATCTCAAAATCAGTATATCAAAAATCAGCTTTTAATAGCGCGTTGTCATTGCATTGACAAAAACTCTGATTTAACAAAAATATGTTAATGACTACAGCAAATAAAACCGAAAAAATGCCATTTTGAGCGAGAGATTATATGAAATGAAAAAAGCTGGAAATACGATATTTTTTTAAACAATAAATTCGAGACAAAGTTTTTTTTGGATCGTTTGCAACACTAAAGTTCAAGGAAACACTTAAAATGAATAAAAAAAAATATTTTAACTTGCACGAGCACGTGGTGTTTGGCCGTTCAAGAAATTATGTTTCGACATGATACATTGAAATATGCACATCAGATTTCATTTTATTCTTTATTTTTATCACATTTCCTTGTGTAAATATCCATCATTTTAATACGATATTGAAAAAGAAAAATCCAGGGTCGCCAAAGTGGCAATTCATAGCCAAGTATGGAATGACTGAATCTATCAAACATAAATCAGTCTCTTTCTACGCATGCTCTGTCTACTTGTTATCTTTTAATTGGCTGAGTGTAAACTCGGCATAACACTGGACGGAATCTTAACATAATATCGTCTGCAAGTTTTATTCAAAATCAGGCGATTCATTTCATAAAATAATTATTTTCCAAAAATTATTGATTTTCAAAAACAATTAAAAAAAATTTGCAGAAAGTTACTTTTTTTATAAATAATGAATTAATTTGTAACTACATGCATTTATAACATGGAATATTAAAGCAACTATTTTGATAAGGAATTTCAATTTCAATCTACCGTTGAAATAATTTTCAAGTATATTTTCAATGAATCTTTTTCTGTTTTAACAGTGAAAAATAAATATTATTTAAATATATTTTCTCTCCATGTTTGGATTATTCTAGATTTTATATACCAAAAAGGGTTTTGACGTCATTTAAAGGTAATATAGATGCTGTGAGTTGGCTTAATAATGCGAAAATTTAAATGATTTTTTTAAAATTATATTAAAAATACTATTTATAGAATTATTACGAAACTTCCACTAAAATATTTCTTTCGCTTCATAGTATTTATAAGAAAATTAATAGAAGAATATTTTTCAGTTGTTCGGATTTCTATAAAAAAATGTGTATATTTTCCTGCTTGTTTTTCAAAAATCTCTATTTTATGAAAAATCTTTTTTCCTTTTTAAGCATAATCTGAAAACATAGGTCATAATTCTATCCGATATTTTGCAAAACATACTTTGACGTAAAAAGTTTTGTTTTAAGAAGTTGAGTTCTAAAGGCATAGAGCATGGCAAAAAAAAGATGATTTTAAACTGCTATTTTCACCTATTTTTCTCACAAGTCCAAGATCCAGATTTATTGACATTCACCAATGGTCAATTCCGAAAGTTATGACCGCGCACTGGACAGCTGACAAAAATGGGGAAGAAGACATTAATTTTATTGATACGCTGGCTATTTTTTTTGTACGGTGTTTTACAACGTAAATCTATCGGTGAAAAAAAAAGACTGTTCCAAACTATTTTATTTTTAGTGGGACATATACTTTTTGAAATTACTGCTTCTCAGCAAAGAATAAAAACTAAAACACAGTCAAGAAAGTATTTAGGAAATGACAGTGCTCCATTTTAAGTCAGGAAGTAACGTTTTAAAATTATTATAGAAATAATAGGGGAAAAACGAATATTTATTAGATCTTACAATTATAATGCTTATATTTTGCTTGTAATATAGAAATAATATTTAATATCCCGATGTTGTTTTATAAATAAGAAACCTAAAATTTTGTAAGTTAAGAAAACACAAAATAATATTTACAGTTTTGACCATGATTGGATTAATACTTATATATGTAGCTTGAGTCTAAAGAATTATAGTAACAACTCACAGAAAACATGTAAAAATTCTAAATTTTTTAAAATGAATTCTCGTTAAAATACCAAGGGACTTTTATTTCTTGCTTAAATGAGTGACTAACGAATTCAAAAAATGTTTAAAATTAGGCCATCAGTTTCTCAAATAAGATCAATAACCATTAGTGCTCAAGTAATCTTTACATTAATTAGTGAAAAAGGTCCCTATCCTTATCCAACTAACAAATGGATTGTGCTTTTGAGGTCAATTTAAATGCATTTATAGTATTTTGAAAAGCTCAATGCATTTAATTGATGAAAGCATTGAATCTAGCATTAAGCTATCAACTTAGTTGCGGGAATTCAACAAAAACAACAACAAGGAAAAAAAGATTAATTTTTCTGCGATGAAAACTGATTGAAATATGAAGCTTTGATTTTTTTTTTAAATTTCACATCGATCGATAATCGCATTCAGGAGATAAATAGATTGAACAATTTCCCTGTTGAAATATTAGTCTAAAATTGACTAAATACAATAGCTGAGGTCTTTTATTCCTGATAATTCTGATTAAATATGGCAAGAATTGAATATGGCAAGCATGTCGAAAAGTAACTTTTGTATAGCTTTTGGCAATCGTTTTGTTTTCTATTTTTATAGTTTTTAAAAATTTTAGAATTGGAGAATTCTGGGGAGACTAAAAGTTTTAGAATAACAAAGAGCTTCAAAAGAAAGTTGAAGTCCCTCTCATCTCATTGGCGGCAAGGGTTTTTCAAAGAGTTCAAAGATTGGGAGTTTTCAAAGATGGGGAGCATAGTGACTGATATGACAAACAGCAGCAATAAGGGCATTCGACAAACCTCCCGAATATTAACCTTATACATAACTTTTGGTAATTGTTTTGTACTTTACTCATGTTTTTTTCTTATCCAGGATTGAAGTACTTATTAGGAAGCTAAAGCTGCGAGAATGTAGTGGTACTTCGAAAAAGAATATTAAAGACCATCTCAAATCATATAATTAACGACCAAAGCGGCATTTTTTTTTGAAGACGAAATTGGGATCTAGTAACTGCTATAATAAATGCCCAAATCTCATCAGTAACTATATCGAAAAATAACCTTGTACAATAACTTTTAGTATCATTATGTTCTATTCCTAGGTTTCTTTCTCATTTTCTGTAGGAGCTCGCTTAAAAAATTATAGTAACTCGCTATTCCAAAACAGTGCAAATAAATATTTATGTTATTGTTGTTACTTATGGTACTTGCCATGGACAAGTCTTCTGCTAATACAGCAGCAGATTTAAGCCGAAAGGAGTGTCTCTTGTTTTTGAAGTAGCGCCAACTAGGACGAAGAATACGACTTATCTACACATTCACAACACTCGCTTGCAGAACCCCTTTTTACAGGGGGGGGGGGCACAGTCACACATCTCACAGATAGCACACAGAAGAACAACTATGCCCGAGCCAGGAACTTCCTGAACATGAGGAAGACGCGCTATCCTCTGTGCCAGAAAGCCGGCAATAAACGTTTAAAAACTGAATAATATAAAATATAATATTTTGTGATATTTAAAGCCTTTTTTTAAGAACTGGAACTATATGCCTAGATATAACAGCTTAGAAATTTGTTTTCTGATTGCAACTAGAGAGATTATTCTATGCATGGTCTCAAAAATTGATAGAAATACAAATATTAATAACATTAATGAAAATTAAAATATATCTATCAACTACTTATTGTAAGGAAAACATTTTAAAAATACAATTTTTAATTTTTTAATTCAGCAGAAAAAGAACACATTCTTCCAAAGTGCAATCGGTATAATAAAAGGGCTCGGTCAAGGGGGGAGCAATTTTGCCTTTTAAATCTCCAAGCCAACAAAATAAACAAATAAAAAAATGGATGAAACAAGAATCCCGAATAATTTAGGTTCAGAAATAATCAAGGAACATTCTAAAAATAGAACAAGGAACGGGAGCGAAAAAAATCGATATTGCATCATCGTTCCCTTAACATGATCCTTCGAAGGTAATTATGCAAAGTCTGTTTGATTAGTTTTCTGGCGAAATTTGTAAAAGAGATATTAAAAGAGTAAGAGGAGAGCGAAGTAGTTTAAGAGAGAAGGGAAAAATATCGTTGAGAAAATAGATTTTTCCTCCCACCCCCTGCATAATAAAATCGTTACCAATTCCTCTTCCAAAGTTTGTTTGGCGGCATTCAGCTTGGCCGCGGTTTCTTCGCTTGCACGCTCCACCAATTCCTTCGCTTTTTCCTCAGCCTGGAAAGAGAGAGAGAAATTACACGTCAGGAAAGAGGTATTGGTAGAGGTAATTTAACTTTTTCAATAATAAAATAAGGCATTGATTAAATAAAATGGGAGTCTTTTTTTTCTAGAAACAGTTTTTCATAGCCTCTAAAAGATGCCGTTGAAAATGATGGGATCTTTTCGTTAGGTAACTGTATATTTCAAATTAGGCTTAATAGATTAAATTTAAAAAAATTAAAAACAGAATTAAATAATTGAAGTATGCTATCTGAAATTCGAAATTGTTGTGTGACAGCATTATTATTTTAAAGGCATTGTTTGTTTTGATTAATTAAGAAAACAACAACAGCAACTATAATAATGAATATAACACGAATGAATTGTTAAAAGTACGGAATTTTTTTTATGGAATAAGTTTTTTACAGCTTGTTCTTGCGTGTAAAAACTTGAGTTTAATTTAAAACAATTAATTTATTGTTTATTAAATTCAAATTCAGTTTCTCATTAATTTTTATTTTCATAATAAATCCAATTCAATTGTACCACACCTTTGGTTAGGGACTAATAGTAAATGGTCAGCGGTATAGAATATATAAAGAAATGCCACTAAACAAAATATAAAGAAATAATTAAATATATGACCATTTTGTGCTTTAAAAATATGTAACAAATACAAAACTAAGAAGAGTTAATGCCAGTGTTCCTAACAGAATTTTCAACTTTTAAATGAAATCAAATAAAAATTAAAATCCTTATGTGTCTAAGATGGAGAAAAGGTTCTCGCTAACAAAATACATTTTTTTATTTTAGTCTTTTCTAATTTTCTTCATCCTGCCGGATCGTAGAACAATAAATGAATTGCTAAATGAATAAGAGATTTATTTCAGACTACTTGTAGTATTTAAGGAATTAAAACAACAACAACAACAAAAATTGAAATTTGTTATCTCAAATTTCAAGTTATCATGTGACAACATTATTATTTTAAGGCATTATTTATCTTAATTCATTCAAGTCATTAACCAATTTTAACAAGCTTGAAAGATTCATGTGATAATCAGAATACGCAAGCGTCTATATATCAAGAATCGTGTACATGGCAAACATTCGTGGCAATTGTAACTTTTTGTTAGTGATAAATCACCAAAATGTGACAACCATCTTTATTATTTTATAATAACAATAAAAGCGAGAAATGGATGCCCCCAAAGTGATATATCAGCAATTTTCTGCCCGTTTATTTTGAGGCTTCAAAAAGCTCAAGTCATACAACATCATATTCTCATGTGATAAAAACATTTCAACAAACAAAAAGAAATGTAACAACCTTTCCATTAACTTAAATCTTTGTATTACAAATTAAATTTGTATTCTCAAATGGTTTTTGGCGATAAATTACCGAATGTAACAACCTTCTGCATTATTTTCTAATAATCCTAAAAATAATTTCAAAAATGATGCCTCCAGTTTGTTGCCTACGCAATTTGAGGCTTCAAAAACTTCAAACCGTAACAACACACTGTTTTCACATATTAAAAAGAAAGGACTTCATTTTTTAAAAATCTTTGATAGGCTTCAGAAGATAGAGCTTTTAAGAAAATTTATAATAAATACAATTCAGTTGTACCACACCTCTGGTTAGGGACCAATAGTAAATGGTCAGCGGTATAGAAGATATAAAGAAATGCCACTAAATAATCTAATGAGAATGCCACTAATGAGAATTTAAGAAAATTCTCTATAGCAGAAGCGTATTAAATTATCACGTGAGAACATAAGTTTTTAAGTCAATGGTATTAAACAGATAGAAAAGCCTCATGTTCTCAAAAAACTCATTTTTAGGGATGAGAAACATTGATGTGATGGTTTTTAATCGTCTCAAAACCAATTAAGTTTCAAAATATTTTTTCCTTGAGACCAGAATTTTTCCTGAATAGCTAGTTTAAACAGGTTTGAAACAATCACGTGACTATCAGATTATGCATGCGTCGGTATTTAGAAAACGATATTTCCTTTTTTTAAATCTCAAAATCGTGTGAGCTCCAAAGTTTTTTTTGTCCTGACCAGAATTTTTTGTCTGGAAAAATCCGATTTAAACTGATTTGAAATGATCACGTGACTATTGTATTGCTCCATCGTCATCTTTTAGAAAAGTGATTAATTTTCTTCATCTAAAAATCGCTCTAATAACTTCTTACCACCCTGCCCTTTATTGCCCAGACCAGAGAATTGGGTTCATAGTGGACATCAGTGCCAGTTGTTACATTTTGTCTGCAATAAGTCGCCAAATGTGACAACCATCTTTATACTTTTCTAATAATCCTAAACGTGAAATATTGATTTACCAAACGCTATAAATTTCCAATTTTTGAATGCTACAGAAAAATGTACAATTAAAGTAAGATCTAAAAGCACAATAAAAATGTTTTATATATCCGAAATAAATAAAATAACTTATAATATAGATATTGATAATAAATAATACATTAAATAAAAATGCAAATATTGATCAAAATTGGAAAAATTTACGATTATCAGTATAAATTATTTCATCAAATTAAAACTGTATGTAAGAGTTTTAATCCTTTTCTCTAAAAAACATAGATCTTCATACAAAACGCATATTCGCTTTAACCCAATAGCTATTATTTGCTTTAATACAATTACTCTTGATTATTTAGTTACAATCTAAATGATTGCACAATTCGTAGTCTGTTATGCAGGGTTTACACTCGACCAATTATAAGACGGCAAATAGGCGGAGCATGCGCAGAAAGAGACTAATTTATGTTTGCCATAATTTCATAAGATAGATTCAGACATTCCAAGCTAGGCTATAAATTGCCGTTTTGGCGCCTCTGAATAATTCTTTTTCATTACATATCGCATTAAAATTATGGATATTTACTCAAGGAAACACAGTAAAATTAAAAAAAAAACAGATAATATACCTAGATTTGAAAAACTATAATGATAATTAAAATGAAAAAAAGAACACATTCTTGCATCAGAAAGAGCAAACAATGTTGGAATTAATATGATAAGTTATAATTTTTTTTCCCGCCTAAAAAAATCGCCAAATTCTACAAACGCTTGCGCAGTAAGAAAAAAATTCAGTATAGCGGCATCTAAACTTGTTCCGTCTGGACGATTACTTGCTATCGACTGAACAGTATTTTTCAGCCTTTCTGCGCATGCGCTTACTTGCCGTCTTATAACTGAAAAAGTAAATCCGGGCATTACTGAATATATTGCATCTGGTTTAGTTTCTTACAGCAATTTGTATGATTTTCATTAGTGAATTTAAAATATATAAAACGATAATTAATCCTCAATCTACATAATTAAATATCAAAATTAATATCCATAATTTTATTTTATTCACGTGATAAGAATAAAAAATCCCATAATATCATATGATTATAATAACAAAGAAATATTTATTTGATATTTGAATGATATATGAAAATGGTCCATTTATCAAACGACATAACAACAACAAAATAATAATTTGAGAAATATACGTAGAAGAATCTAGAAGTCAGTTCTGAAACAAAAAAATATCTTTAACAAATCAGATAAACATAAAAATTTCTGAAATGTTTGCGTAAATTATAAAATGCACTCATTTTTATACCAAACCTAACTTACAAATTTTATTTCGAGGGCGTAAATTTGTAAATTGATCCCTTTCTTACACAGACATAATATGAAAAATAAAAGAACCTCACCATTTTATTAACATTCGACGTGTCAAAAAGAAGAAAAAAAAAAGATTTAAAGAAAAGTAGCTTTCTTTTAAATTGAATTTCTTTTTCTTACACATTTTCAACTGTTTTCTCAAGAGAATCGTTATATTTTCTGTTTTTTGGAAATGTTCCAACGCTCAGAAAGCGGTCTTGTTTTAGTTTTTAAATCGTTTGTTTGAGTTGTTTTTCATTTTTATTTCATGAATCGTCTGCTTTATGGTTTTCTGAGATTTGTGTTCAGTTTTCCTTTTTTGGATGGAAGGAGCTGGTGAAAAGGATAATTTATTTTTCTTACGCTTTTCTAATTTTATTTCATTTCTGTCAATTTATACATTTTCATTAGGAGATAACACTTCCTTTTTTGAGTAAAAAAGGTGTTTTTTTTTAAATGATTTCAATTTGCGTCTTGATTTAGTGACTTTAGATGATTTTGACCGGTTAGAAAAAGAAATTATCCGAAGAATTATTGGATTTTATTTGATGTAAGAAACTTCTTCACAAAAAAGGTAATACTTTTTACTCTTTTTACTTAACATATATTTATATTACTATTCAGCTAAATTTTGACATCTGTAATTATTAGAACTTTATAAAGTGCTTTATGCATAATCCGCAATAAATATTTTACATATATCGCCTCTATGCTTAAAATAATTTTCTAAAAATTTATTTTATATTTCATCTTTTTGATTTGATTCATTGAAAATCTTTAATATTTTTGAAATTGTTGATTTGTAGATTTTCTGATTCTTTCGGGATTTGCCTTTGTTAATTCATGGAATGTTTTCATGAGTTTAATATTATAGATTAGAACACATACCATTTTTTGAATCTGATGATATCTATTTTTAGATTAAATAGTATTTTTTATAAGCGATGATATTGATTTGAATTTTTAATTCGATGTTTTTTAATTTGTACCGTTTGTGTTATATATGCAGTTTTCTTTCTTTTTTTTGAACTTATGTTGATTTAGAGTTTTTCTGATGTTTTTAGAATTTAATGTCTTTGATTTGTCGATAATAGAAAATAAATAATAATTATTATTTATAATTCTAGAGCTAATTTCTTGATTATTGTAACTTTAAACATATATTATCGACATACATCAAGAACACAGATCTCAGAACCACTTATAATTCTGCATTTTAATACATAGAAAGAGAGATGCGAACGTTTTATTAAAGAATTATTAAAAAATATGATAATATATTAATGTTGTTGTTACTAATGGGACTTGCCATGGACAAGCGTGCTGAGGCTTCAGTGAGTTTTAAGCCGAAATGAGCGTCTCTTATTTTTAAGTAGCGCCAACTAGGGCCAAGAGTACGACTTAGCTACTCACTCTTCACACTCGCTTGCACATCTCCTTTTTACCTAGGGGTACATTCATAAATCTTACAGATAGAACACGGAAGAACAACCATGTTTGAACCGGGACTCGTACTCCGGACGCGCCGCTCTCTGGGAAGACGCTCTACCCCTATGCCAGGATGCTGGCAAACAATTTCTTTATTTATATATTTAATTTTTTTATCGTTAATTCTTAATTACAAAAAAGACTTAATCGAAAAATTTGTTGAAATAATGATAGTATTTGAATATTATAAATCTATTAGAATAAAAGGTATTCAGCAAACTGTTTAGGATTTTTGAAAATTAAAAAAAAAATCACTGCATAGAAGCTGATCGTTTATGATAAAATTGAAATCTTCTAAAAGAAAAAACACGTTTAATTTCCATTTTAGAAAAAGTTTTCACAAAACGCGTGCAGCTAAGTATTGCTCAGGTTAAAACAACATAACAGCCGTTGCCAAAAACATATAATAATTATTGAAAATCAAATTAGTTGCTAGATACAATGACATACATTTAAATGATAATAAAAGAACACAGAGGCAACATAGTTAAAACACCCCACCCCCCACAAGAACAGAACTAATAAAATAAAGACAACTATAATAAAAATTACAAATACATCCAACAGAAGTAAAATTGGAATAATCAGAAAATTAATTTCTGAAATCTTAAATGATATAAAATGGTTTTTATGTGAGTTTTTGGCGTGTTTAAAGGAAAAACGTTAATATTCTTATTAGATTGAAAATTTTATTTAAATTTTCAATCTTTCTTTCATTGTAAATATGCATTTAATTATCAAAGAAATAATTATTTATCAACTATAGTTGCGTGAGATCCATTGTATTCCTCACACATATTTGAATTCTGAACATTTTTTTAAATTGAACATTTAGAAATCCCCGTGCACCATAAAGTATTACACGGGTACAGAAATAGACAGCACATTACATAAAGACATCACACACAGAACAGCTAATCACGCATCACATTCACTTGCACAGTCCCTTTTTACAGGGGGACGCATTCAAATATATTATAGATAGAACAAATAACCATGCCCGAACCGGAGTTCGAACCCAGGAGGCCCATATCACGGGGAAGACGTCGTATGCCATGACGACGTCGAATTCTGTGCATAATGCATATTATTTTTGCATCTGTGAATTATCAGAAAGTATGTCAGTCATCATACATTTTAAATTTGTAGTCTCAAAAACACAAAAACATCTTTAGACTTTCCTTTCTATTACTTCCAAAAACGACTCGCTGGCAATAATTTTCTTCCTTAACGGGAAGTTTCCAAAAGAATTCGAACCATTTTAGAAACGTATAAAAACCTTTTAATGGTTTTTCTTTTCTTGCAATCTCGTTAAACTTTTGACACATGATAAGTTGTTTCTTTTCTCTGTAAAAAGAAAGAAAAAAAGGTTGTTACCGTTACAAACGGCCTACTAATCTCTTGAGCTTGGTAAAACTCTTTATGGCATTGCTACTATGTGAATTCCGTATTATTTCTCTGTGGATTTATTACTGTTGGAGCCATTTTTGAGCCTTTTTTTCGGTATTTATCTTTTGTATCATCGCCGAGAGACTGCGAAATATTTTATGTCTTCATTCGATCGACTGCAGCTAAGCAATAAAACCTTTTGTGTTAAAGATTTCGGTTTTAACTCTTTCTTTTTGAATCTTTTGTAATCTTTACTGGGATGATAGTATTATTAAAAAGTATTATTTACTAATAAAGAGTTGTGCTACGTTATCTTTAATTTTATAATATAAATATGCACTTAACACTTAACACCACACCACACCTCCGTTTCTAGGGCTCAAATGGCCCCTTTCCGGTTTGGTATAGATGCAGGTGGACTTTATTAAAAAAACGTTACACAGTTGTTGTTACATTGTTGGAAAGAAACGTACAAGAGACAAAATACACAGACATATAACATAACAATAAGTGATAAAAATTAGAGTGAAGAAGGTCCGGAGTACAACAAAATGGATGAATGAATATCATAATGTACAGTATGGATGAAAATATGAGGGAATTAAAAAAATTAGTAACTTGAAGAGTTAAAAGGATTTATTATAATAATGCGTGATATTAATTGATACTCAAAAACTGATTAGCTTAATCGATCTGTTAGAGTTCTCCATGATCAATTAGAAATCTAATCATGTTTATGATTCTTCCAAAAAAATATGAATATGCAGGTGGATTGATTAAAATATACTCTTTGGGATTTTTAACAAAAAACGATGTCTTTTTCTATTACTAAGAAATTGCAGTTAATAGATGCCGAAAAAAATTTCAATGATCAAAGATGAATTTACAAATGGCGGTTTACTTTTATTTTATTAATTAACATCCCGTTTTAAAGGAACACTAGGGTTATTTTGGGACGGACCTCTTTATTTTTAACTACGGTCAGGTGATGCGGGTACTATCTGAGTTGATACCCTTCTCCGAACTTTAAGCGGACCTAAGAAGCACTACCCCTATGCCAAGACCCCGGTATCCATGACAATTTTCATTATTGGCACCCTAGGTGAGAATTATTTCTATTCGGCTGGTGCTATGAAATACGATTACTTATATACAAAGTTGTAGAAACAAAAACACAGAGAAAAAATTACTTTTACAAGGTAAGAATAACAACGAATAATATTTTTGCTTTTGCATATTAAGAAAAAGACCAAATATCACCTTGATGATGTACTGCGGAAGCTTGGAGACGAGTGGAGAGGAGGAACTTTCTCAGGTATGAACTCAGAGTCTCGTGGCTGAAAATTATTAGTCTGATCCCCATATAAGCATAGTGATGCGTTATACGAAATATTATATATCTAAAGCAAACACCACTTTTAAGAGCGATTACTAAACTGGCTTGTTGAATATTTTTCGTCATTTATATGATTTATTTTAATTTGGCGTTGATGATGATGATGTCGTGTCCGCTTTTTACCGCGGAAAGAGGGGTGCAGTAGCTTCTGAGGGTATGAACCCCTGAGCACCCGAGGGCAGAAGTCTGACTTCTAACTCATATGAAGATGAAACACACACACATACGCTTGCACAGCCCCTTTTTACAGGGGGGCACATTCACCCATCTCACAGATAGCACACAGAAGAACAACCATGCCCGAACCCGGGACCTCCAGAACACGAGGCAGACGCGCTACCTCTGTGCCAGCAAGCCGGCAATTTGGCGTTAGTTACCTGATATTTGTAGTTAATTAAGTACGAGATTATGTAAAGTTATTTGTATATTGGCGTTTATAATATGAAGAATGATCAATTAACATCGTGAATACATAAGTGATTTAAAAATTCGATTACATCAGGAAGTGAGTGAAAAAAATCTGTTAGCATATTCCATATTTTTCTGCTTAAGTTTAATAAAATCGTGTAAAAATTTCAGCGTTCCCCCTAGCTATTATATAACGTCCTTAAACATTTCATTTCAAGAACTGGCTTCATAAACTATCTTATAAATAAATTTGTAACGCCATTTTGAATTACAGTCTGACTGTCTTGGGTTTGAGTTAAAAACAAACAAACAGTTTTTTTAAAAAATAATTTATGCGTTTGTGGATGAAGGGTTATATTTTCCTAGAACCGAAGAATGAACTCGTGACGCTATAGTTCGTAGCTGAGAAGCATAGCTACTAGACAAAAGGGATTACTCGTATCCGGTGATTGTTATCTGGATTATGAGATTTCCTCCATATACTACATTGCTCCAAGCGTATGGCGAGTGTGAGAGAGCTGCTGGTAGCGATGTTGGCTGTTGTTTTTAGAGCACTTGACGACTTTTTTTACCGATAGAGGGCGCCACAACAACTGTAGAAAGTTGCTTATTCAAGGCCGTGGGTCACCATTATGTTTGATGTGGATATTTTTTTTGTGGGTCACCATTATGTTATCATAGGACCGAACTCGCGAAGCTATGGTTCGTAGCTGAGTAGCATAGCCACTAGACAAAAGTGACACTCATGTCCGGGGTATGTTGTCTGGCTTATGAAGCTTCCACTACACATTCTCCCACCGCTGAATCGGTGGTGGGAGGAACGCTAAATTTGAGACAAGCGTATGGTGAGCATGTGTAAGTTGTTGTTTGTGAAGTTGGCCGTTGTTTCTAATGCGCCTGGCGACTTTTGCTTTTGGTAGAGGGCACCACAACAGCTGTACGAAAGTTGCTTATTCAAAGTCGTGTGCCACCATTGTAAGGATAGGACTGAACTCGCAACTTTAGAGTTTGTAGCCGATTAACATACCCACTAGATAAAAATGACACTTGGGTCCGATGGATGTTATCTGGTTTATGAAATCACATTTTATTTAAATAAATAGTAAAATTTGGACGGAATAAAATATTATGACTTCCTATTTGCTCAAAATTGGGAAGGGAATTAAATAAGAATAAAAAAGGGCGTTTTCAATCCAAAATTCAATCCAAGATCAGAGTAGAACTCATTGTAAATCATTCAAAATGGCATACATATTCTATATTATCATTCAAATATCTAAACACTTGGAACTGGGACAAAAGTGACCTTTATTTGTGTTCATTTATATTCTTAAATGAAGTACGAAACTACATTATCATCGATTATTACATTCTAGTATTAATATGACAATGAAAGAAATCAGCTATCTACATGATTACATTGGTTGGTGGGGAATCCATTGCTATGCATTGTGGGATCCCCGAAAACCCATTTCGGACATTCCCCAATTTCTTTTTCAGGCCTCATCTCAGCAACCGAAACAAGCAATTTGCTAAACATCTTCACAAAGCAAGAATCCGAGGAATAGTCGGCGATATATTTATAGACGACCTATTTTATTCCACATCATCAGCTTTTAGAGAGCCCCCATAATGGATCGTTATGGACCGCCGCTTCGAAATGCGTTTTGCGGGTAACCGTTAACTTCTGTCTCGGTTCACACAATTACAGTATGCAACGCGGCCATTATTTCGAACAGGCATTTTTGTAATGCTAAAGGTAGATATATAATTTCTGGGAGTAGCGTTAGAGGGTCTACTGGGTTAAGGTACGACTGTCAAACTTAGATGCAGAAGTTACAGATTTTCGAATCACATTTTTTGATCGTATTTTTAACTAGTATTAAGGGGAGTTTATGTGTAACTAATC
>JAOUZG010011622.1:201249-284388 GCA_026289955.1 Argiope argentata | reverse complement strand
TGGGGTTCTATTAATAAATGAACACAAAATATATATGTACATCTTTACGCATTTTATATTTCAGCGTATAATTTTTTAAAATTATTTATATTATCAATATTATTGCTTATATGATTTAAATTATGTAAATAGTTTTTTTTTGCTTTTACCTGCTGTAAATATTTTGGTACTTAAATAAAATTACAGTAACATTCTCACCAGACCATGCAGTGACCAGAATGGTCACGGATACGGTTATGAGCCGACATTCTTTTCTGTTTTGTTAAAAAGAGTGTCTCAAAACTAATACAAGATTTGAATTTGCTACCCTTAATACAGTAAAGTGCTGGTTACCCTATTAAACCCCCCATATGACAACTGATAATTTAGGGTTAGTAAAAATGAAGCGTTACACGATAGAACAAAGTGTTTTCATTATTGAAAAATATTTCAAAAAAATAAATAAAAGTCTGGCTGTCACAGTTTGGAAATTTGAGAATTGGCCTCCGAGATCATCCAATTTAACTCCTTTGGATTTCTTTTGAGGGGCTTGTTTGCAGTCAAAAGTCTATGTCAACAATCCCATAAACACGTGTGCATTTAAGGAAGAGATTCAATGCTGCATCATCAACGAAATTCATCTACATTATGCCATGACACATTTCTGCAAAAGGTTGCGTATATATCAATAAAGCTGTGATGATCATTTTCCCTATAAGCTATTCCATACACTACTCTATCGTGCATACTTTACCGCTCAATAAAAATATTAGAATTAAAAAACCCATGTTCTTTATTTAATTCAAATTTGTGTTAACATGTGATTCTATCTTTTAACACCGCATTTTTACTAATCCTTAAACCTCAGCAGTTAAATGGTGTTTTAATAGAGATGCCAACACTTTACTGGATGAAGGAGGAAAAATATAAATATTGCAATAATTTTGGTACACCCTTTACAGTTTGTATGCATACTGTAAAGGGTTAATATTGTTATGAATTTTCTGCAAATTAAATGTAAATTTTGATCTAAATATTTGTAAATAGTTTAATTCTATAAAATTATTTGTAATGGAATCGCCCGTCAGCTAGAAAAGATCGTTTTAACAATGTATCAAAAATGTTTAACAATGTCCAGCAGAAGATTGCCATATTTGACTAATTTGAGGATATAGGTGCGTTGGCGACACAAGGAGGTCGCTAAAGGTTTTTACTACACTCTAAAATGTGCCGTGTAAGCTAAGAAATAGATTTGTGCCTAGGGAACTTTGGTGAAATTTCCATACTCGCCTATAGCGTCTGCGCTGTTTCTGCGCTAGTCCCGCCCACTTTGGTGGGAAACTATATAAGGCGAGGTATGGGGAAGAGAGGAGAGTCAGTTTGGCAAGCGAGCTGTAATAGTTAGCTTAGCTTGAGGGAATGCCTTTACTTTTTGCTGTTACACGTAATTAGTGGATTAAATAGTGTTAATTCGCTGTGTATTTTTAGTTTGTTTTGTGTATATTGAATGCCCATTTCGTAGACAATAAAGTCTTCCTTTTATGTGCATCTCCGCATCATTCTTGTGAGACATTTCGTAAATATGGACCCTATTTAAATTTAGAAAGATCAGCATGTACAAAGACTTAAAGGAATCTCAAATTTCCTGAATGAAAACTCTACTTCACTCAAAGTTGGTAAATTTTTAAGAGAGCTGTAGCAATTATTAAATTACTTGCCTGACCAACTTAAGATAGAATATTTTGATAAATTACGCCACTTTCTTTTTCTAAATTTCTTGTAAGGTAATGAAACGAGCAGAAAATATTATAAGAAATATATTCTTTGAATGACAACAGTAACAAAAAAGAATTCTGTTGCGTCAACAGTCATAGATATCCCCCTCCCCAATGTATATTCCCAATAAACAAATATTCAGAAAGCTCAACTCTTGTTTCATTTTTAATATCAACTTTTCCTTTAAAGAATGAAAATCCTCCTTTAAAGGTCAGATCTTATATCGATTGGTCCCCCTCTCTTCCAGTCCCCCCCCTTTCAAATGGAAAAGGAATAATATTGTATAACAGAGTCCGTTACCTCTTTGATAGGATTGTTCGCTATCGCATCTCCTTTTCCAGGCAGAGCCCCGTTATCTTTGAGGGATTTCCTCGTCTTATATCCCCTGAAGGAAGCCTGGATTTTCTCGGCGGCCTTTTCCTCAGACATCGCCCCTGACGCATCTTCGTTGCCTGGAAAGAAAAAAAAATTATAGACATTTTTTAATAATGGAGCGCAAGGCTTTTTTATTGAAAAAATATCAAATATTCAATTTTGTGTTTTGTTGTTGTTATTTCTAATGGCACTTGTCATGGACAATGTCGTTGACGTAATCAACGAATTTAAGCCGAGTGTGCGTCTCTTGTTTTAAGTAACACCGTCCAAAACTAGGGTCAAGCTACTCACTTATCCCATTTGCTTGCTCAGCCCCTTTTTACAGGGGTCATATTTATACATCTCACAGACAGAACAGATGAAGGACAACCATCCCGAACCGGGACATGAACCCAGTAAGGCCTGATCATGCAGGAGATGAGCTACCCATTTGCCAGGACATCGGCATTTTGTGTCTTGGTGGTATCAAATATTTGTCATTCCAAGAACTTTAAATGTCGATACTATGCGCTTTATCTACCGTATTTTTTTTAATAAAAAAAAGAATTATTCTTGAGTTTTATACTTTTCAGCAAGTTATTTTTAGCGAAAGAGAAGAGGAATATCTCTCTCTTTATATTTACCTCAATAGATATGATATAAAGAAAGAAAATAGGTGCACATTTATTAAAAATAAAAGAATAATACAAATAGTTACAATTTATTAAAATAATTTTATTGAAGATTAGAGCTTACACAGTTTTTGTTTTCAATAACAAACTAGAGGTGGGTTTCCGAAATCTTTTGGTATATGCTTTAATAAATGTATATTAATAATCGCCGGCTTTCTGGTACAGAGGTAGCGCGTCTACCTCGCGTTCTGGGAGTACCGGGTTCGAGTCCCGGTTCGGGCATGGTTGTTCTTCTGTGTGTTATCTGTGAAATGTGTGAGTGCCCTCCCTGTAAAAAAGGGTTGTGCAAACAAATGTAGTGAGTGAGTAACTAAGTCGTACTCTTGGGCTTAGTTGGCACTACTTCAGAAACAAGAGACGCTCATTTCGGCTTAAATCTGCTGCTGCATCAGTGGGGGGCTTGTCCATAGGCAAGTGCCATAAGTAACAACAACATATTATTAATCGCTTGTCTAGCAAATAATAATCACGAAAGAACTTATTAGAATGTTTTCGCTGATTATTTTTTGAGCAATTAACCCCTGAGATACATAAAAATATTCAAATCGAACTTTCATTTTGAGTGATTTTTTTCGGATGTATTAAACTTAAAATTTAATAAGAAACTACAACCGTATTTAAAAATTACGTACCAAATTGCATATAATTAGGTCATTACGTTTTTCAGTTATCATATTTGCATGGATGGTGAAGGTACAGGTAGTCAATTCTTTCACTGGTGTGGTTTCAAATTTGATATATATCTACACTTTAGATGTTAAATCTGTGTATTGAATATTATCTTTTCATTTTGTAATTATCGTGTTAACTTATTTTAAGAAGAAAAATAAATGGACTTCATCTGAAAGGATTCAAATTTTTTTAAAAAAATTATAAATTTAGAGTTGTTGTTACTTATGGAAACAACTCCAAATGGTAACTTATGGCAACAACTTACCCGCTAATGCAGCAGCAGATTTAAGCCGAAAGGAGCGTCTCTTGTTTTTGAAGTAGCGCCAACTAGGGCCAAGAGTACGACTTAGCTACACAGTCACCACATTTGCTTGCACAGCCCCTTTTTACAGGGGGGCACAGTCACACATCTCACAGATAGCACACAGAACAACCATGCCCGAACCGGGACTCGAATACGGGACTCCCAGAACACGAGGAAGACGCGCTACCACTGTGCCAGAAAGCCGGCCATAAATTTGGAGTATATGCCATATACCTAATTTCGTTCATTTATCTCAGTTTTCGAATTATTATTTACTAGACCTTACATAGGGATCGAAAGATAGATAAAAATATCTTCAAAAATGCATTTTTCGAACACTGGAAGTTCTAAAAGGTGGAGATTTGTCAAAGTCTGGAATTCGAATTTCTGGATGATTACAATACATTATTTTTTTTATCTTTGAATACTTCGTATACGAGAAAATAAAAGTGATTATTTTCTTCTTTTAAGTACATTGATAAAAACTGTTTAAAATATTTTATACAGAATTTTTTTAATAACAGGTATAGAAATAACAGGTCTTTAAGCTACTGAAATTTTAAATGGTTTGACTTAGAATAATATTACACAGACTACTTACAATAAAGTTAAAGAAAGATAAAATTTTCTCAATTTTTTTTACTTTTGGGAGGCTAATATACTGAGTGCAATTCGTTAAATAAAATATCATAACCCAGATTCGAAAAAATCTATGGTAAAAAAATTAAAAACAACAACAACAACAACAGCCTTGAAATCGATTTCTTTGGGCTACTAAAACATTTTCTCTTTTATACTTCGTGTGTAAAGAAATAAAAAAACGA
Organism: Argiope argentata; assembly: GCA_026289955.1. Taxonomy (NCBI): domain Eukaryota; kingdom Metazoa; phylum Arthropoda; class Arachnida; order Araneae; family Araneidae; genus Argiope; species Argiope argentata. The sequence continues at coordinate 279,787 of JAOUZG010011622.1, read as the reverse complement.
GAGTTAAGAAAGTTATTTTTTATAGCTAAAAACTTTAGAATCAATGTTTATCAAATATAATTTAACAAAGAATTTTAATAAAACAATCCGAGAAGCTCCATACAATATGAAATTTCGTATAGAAGTCACAACTGTAAATTTGTAGATTTCTATCAAAGTATGAATGAAATACATTCTAATGAAATCTGACCAAATGTCCAAATGTTAATTAACATTAAAGTTGTAAAATGAGAGCTCGTCCAAAAAAATTACTTTTGGGAGGGTAATATACTGAGTGCAATTCGTTAAATAAAATATTATTACCCAGATTCGAAGAAATCTATGGTGAAGAAATTTAAAAACAGCAACAAAATTGGAATCGATTTCTTTTGACTGTTAAAACATTTTCTCTTTTATACTTTGTATGTGAAGAAATAAAAAACGGGAGTTAAGAAAGTTTTTTTTGCTGAAAACTTTGGAAACAATGTTTATCAAATATAATTTAACAAAGAATTTTAATGAAACAATCCGAGAAGCCTCCCTACAGTGACAAAGAGAGTAGCTGAGAAAATATTGAATATCGGATTTCCAAGACAGCTTAGGAAACTTCGAATACAATAACAATGCCTTAAAAATGGGACTAACAATGCTCTGCATGGGGGTAGAGAGCGAAAATAAATTTTCTGTTTGTTTCATTAGCTGGTAATCGAATTTTTCAATTAAGAAAAGGCTTTTGTTTTGTTTTGAAATATCGTTGAGGGAGAGAAAAGATAAATTCGGAAAAGAAGCAGAGCAAATTGGATATTCAATTTGCTGGGTTAGATAACCAGAGCTTTCATTTTTGTGGAAAAATGCTAATAAATTCAGACTAGAAGATAATTATTTAATATATTGTGTAAAATAACGCAACTGAGTTAGGTAAGTTTTACTTTCATTCACGCGAATTAGGAAAGAACTTAAGAAAAGCTTTAGTTTGGAAAGATAAAGGATTATAATTTTTGAGAAATTCAATATTAAGTTATTTATGAAACTCTTCGATCAGACATCAGCCAGTGTCTGAATGATACACTTTTGGAGTTATATATGTCTCTTTGTCTACTATGAGTTAGACATATGAAATTTAGTATATAAGCTTCAACTGTAAATTTGTAGATTTCTATCAAAGTTTGAATGAAATACATTCCGATGAAGTCTGACTGTCTTGCAGTCCAAACGTTGATGAACATAATTATAAAATGAGAACTTGATGAGCATAGTTTGGTGTATAGATTTAAAGTTGAAATGAAGACAAGTATGACTAGTTTCAATCAAATTCATTACCGAGTTGACTATCTGTCTGTCTCTCTATACTTTCATTATCATGTGAGCCCACTAAATCAAACATGCCTTAAATATGTGCAATCCGGTAGGTTATTTTGTATCAACAGTCTATCAGACGAACAATTTATCAACAAATTTAATTAAATTTCAATACGATTCTACTTTTTAAGTGCAGCAAATATCCAATATACACACTGCCCAATTTCTTAAACCAAAGTGTTTTGAAAGCTTTAAACCAGAGTTTTTTGTGTTGTTCTTACTTATGACACTCTTCAGTAGCGCCAACTAGGACCAACAGTTCAACTTAGCTACAAACACGTCACAACCCTTTTTATGGGGTGGATTTAGTTCATGCATTCATCCACAGTTCGTAATTTAGATCTGGAGCAGAGAACGATCACCTCTGATTTAGTACTCCTAGTGTTATTACTCTCAACATGGAGGACTTTGTGATCAGACAGATTTAACGTGCATCTGCCATCACATATATACTGAGAGAATTCGACTGCCGATTTCGAACTCGCACCCCAGAGAATGCGAATACAAGCCCTACCAACCAGGCTATCTCGACCCTTCTTTTTAAACATTTTTTAAGTTATTGTCTTTATATTTACTTCAATAGATTGGCATGCTTTCTGCACTTGAATTGCATTCCAAATTTGTTATAAGTCATCGAATTTAGAATTAAGATGCCATACCAAATTTCGATAGTCTAGCTCTATCTGATCCATCTGGATCTCTAACCATTTGGCTGATTAGCGAATTCATGAAAATCTTGAAATTGAATTTTTTGAGGTTTGCAATATCTTTTTGTTGCTTATTACATACCCTGAAGAGCAAAAGAAAAGAGAGAGAGAGAGAGAAAGAAAGAAAAACAAAAGAAGAGCAAAACTTATATGCATGAGTATGCAAATAAAGAGATATGGAACGAATAAGAATACTGCGCTGCTGTTACCAAAACTTATAAAAGACAACTAGTGTCTGGCACAGATGTTAGATTTGCTAATTCTGAAACAATGGCAGGTTATGAAGATTTAAGTGAGTTTGAACGAGCACTGATTGTCGGCGCAAGAGAGATGGGCCATAGCATCTCCGAGGTAGCCATGAAAAGGGGATTTTCTGGTACTACCATTTCACGAGTGTACCGTGAATATCGGGAATCCGGTAAAACATCAAATCTCCGACAAAATGGCAGCTGGAAAAAAGATCGTGCAACAACGGGACCAACGATAACTGGAAGGAATCATTAAACATGACAGCAGTGCAACCCTTCCTCCAATTGTTGCAGATTTCAATGCTGGGCCAACAACAAGTGTCAGCTTGCGAACCATTCAATTAATCATCGATATGGACTTTCTGAGTCAAAAGCCCACTCGTGTGTCCTTTATGATTGCACGAAACAAAGTTTTATGCCTCCCCTGGGTCCATCAACATTGACGTTGGACTGTCAATGACTGAAAACACGTTGCTTTCTCTGACTAGTCTCGTTTCAAATTGTACTGAGCAGATGGTCGTGTACGGGTTTGGAGACAGCTTCATGAATCCGTGGACTCTACATGTAAACGGGGGATTGTTCAAGCTGGTGAAGGTTTTGTGATAGGGTGTCGCTTGTGCAGTTGGAGTGATATGGGACTTTTAATACGTCTAGATACGAATATTACAGGTGATATTTACGTAAGCCTCCTGTTTGATATCCTGCTTCCATTCATTCGCCTTGTGCATCCCGACGGACTTATGGAATTCCATCATTACAATGTGACAGTCCACACTTCCAGAATTGCTACAGATTGGCTCTAGGAACTTTCTTCTGACTTTAAACACTTCCACTGGCCACCTAAATCCCCAGACACGAGCATTATTGAACGTATCCGAGATTTCAAGTAACATGCTGTTCAAAGAAGATCTCCCCCCCTGCAATCTTACGAATTTATGGACAGCCTTGCAGGATTCATGGTCTAGTTTCCTCAAGCATTACTTCATACTTTAGTTAAGTACATACCACGTTGTGTTGCGACACTTTTACGTGCTCGTGGATATTAAGCTTGTGTACCAGTTTTATTGGCTCGTCAATGGATAAGAGAAAGCTAAAAAAAATGTCCACGACACGCAGTCATCAAATTATGAAAACGTGTAGTGAGATATCAGATGACATGTACAGCCGTTTTTGACACGTGATCACAGCATCAAATGCGACTGCGACGTCAACACCTGGTCTAGACTACTAAAAATATATTTGACGTCAGAACATTGCTTAATATCTGTAATCTATTTAAGAATCTAAAGCTGAAACCTAAAATCAGACACTGCACATAGAATGAAGAAAGACACCTGATTCTCGCTCTAATTTAATACTTCGAAATGTCTGATTAACTAAATGAAGTGTCTTCTCTTTTCCCTTAATTAAATATTTTGTCCTCTTAGATTTCCAACTTTTTTCGACTTATCTTCTTAGATTCCTTTTTTTTACTTCGCAAATTCAGACGGAAGTTGATACCTAGAATAGAACACTTAATTTAGATTTCATTGTTAGGGCAAAATGAAATGAAATTCGTCCCTATTTTTTCATTCCTTGCAAAAAAAGTGAATGATTCACTTTTTTAATTTTAAATTTTCATTTACGATTCTTAATAAAAATCTCCTTTTTTTCATCCCCCCTCTTAAATGAAGAGTATAAAAAAACTAATTGACGTGCCCGGATTTTTTTGAGATTAAAATCTTTTCTTGTATGAAAGTTTAAGTAGAAAATCTACTTCTGTACAATTGTAATATGCAAAACCTTTTTATCGTCTGCTTTTAATTAAATTTAGAATATCAATTGAACCAGAAGATTTAAAAAAAATATTGTTGGTTAATTTTCTTTCTAAGTTAATTAATATTTGCGCCGAATACAGGGGACATTACCCTAATGAAGTATTTGTGCACTGTTCGTGAACGCATAACCTGTACTGATGTTTGCAAAAAATAGAAAATTCCACGCAAGAAAAATTAGGAAATAGTTTTCTTGATTAGTCATCCCTTTATTCAAATCGAGCGACTCTTTATTTTTACACAGTTTCCAAATAGCAATTCCATATCACGAATATTTCCTCAAGACAATACAAATTACTCATTTCAAAAGGAAGTCGCCGGGTTTCTGCCTAATGCTAAATTAAATTCGTTCTGCTTTTCCTCTCGAGCCACTCATCACTCACACTTCACCTGAAAGTCTACGTTTTTTGACTGCCAAGCAAACAAGAAATAATTTCTGTATAATTTTCAAGACAACATGGTTGCTTTGCCATCTGTGTTTAAGAAGGAAAATTAATCCCCACAATTTGTTATATTAGAACTGAAGATTTTATTTACCAATGCAGAAGAAGTATGAGAAAAATTAGTTTCCTCTAAATGATTAATTTAAGAACGGTTAAATAGTAACTTTAGGATTAATAAAATCATATCAAAAGACGTATTAAATCAAAAGATAAATTTTTAAAAAAGATTTCAAATAGAATAGTTCTATTTAGACTTTTTAAATAGAATAGTTCAAAATCAAAAGAAGATGGAAAATTTGTTAATTTTTGATTTGTTTAAAAATATCAATCTTCTGCTAATTTTATTAACTTTGAAAGAATGGTAGCATTTTTTGTATGTTTTATATCATAAGTTTGTAAAATTTGTGTGAATACGGTTCATTTGATTAATAGAGGGCATGGCATATAAATACACCCACAAATTGGATCTTTATTTATCGGAGTCAAAATTTGTCTTCTTGGTTTAGCTAAGTCTAGTTATATTTACATCCCACTTTAAAGCAAAATTAAGGCTTTTTTGGGAAGGCTCTCTTAACTTTTGAGCCGCTGTCAGATGACGACGATGACATCTGTTCTGGAAGCCCCTCTCCAAACTTACACACCACACTAGATAGAGAATTTGTCTAAACGGATTTAACAGGCAACAGACCCGCTTACACGACGCTTTTTCTCCAGCTTGAAAGGCCACAGTGGCCCTTTGTGCTTTCCTGAAATAGTATAGTAACCTCAAGATTTCGCTCTCGTCGTCTGATTAATGCTCCTAAATAATGATATCTAATTTATAATTACTTTACTAGCTTATCATTGGCTATTGATTTCATTAAAAGATAATTCAAGAACTTACGTGTTTGTGGAACTATTTCATTTCTACATAAGTTATTCAAAATTCCAAATATTTTATTCAAATTTCTATCTTATTGAAATCTATTCTATTTTTAAAAAATTGATATATTTTTAAAATCCCAATTTTCAACTTAAAACAAACAAACAAAATGTTTAAACTTTTTTTAAGGTATTTAATCTAAAACTTGAAATAATTAATTCAAAAATTCAACATTTAATTTAAGTCTAAAAAAATTCGTTCTCAATATTTGATTCAAGCAATTAATGGATGTCAGTATAAATTTATTTTAAGTTTAATAGATAATAATATTTTGATAATAGAATTAACACTGAGTACATTATGAGTAGTTCATTATGACTCATGGGTTTGATGGATTTTTAATGGAATGAATGAAGATACTCATTATGAAAATTAGCTGAACCTTTTAACTACTCATAAGAAGGGGGAAAAAGAAGAAAAATAGAAAAAAACCCAAACTGTGCAGATTGCTGAAATGTTCCGAGATCTTAATGATGTTTTTATCGATAATAAAAGGGTTATGAGTTATTCGGAATAATTTAGGGAGAATTTAGCAAACATTCCAACTATAAAAGAGAAACAGGAAAAGACAAAGTCTCCAGAAAGCCGACGAATATGTTTTAATTGCCCATTATCCTTTATAATGAGCGCCCATTTGATGCAGTATTTAATGATGTCATTATAAAACGCTATTAGACGGGCCGGGATCAAGAAAGGCTAAATGTTTATCATAAACTTTATTTTAAATACAGTTGTTTATTTGTGTATAATTTTGCCGTCGCAATAATTTTTATAGCTCATCTTAAACAGATAAAAAAACCCAGTTATGCATAACATTGTTTAATGAAAATTTTCAGTTCAGATAACGATGAGATTAAAAAATATTTAGAAATAATATAAAGTTTTTTTTAAATAACTTCTCGAAACAAAGCTTTTGACTAAAGAGGTTCATTGTGATAGCCGGGTATTCATCTCTTTTAACATTATACTGTTTTTCTTTGGTCTCAATAGTGCTTTGTTAATCGTGGTTCAAATTATTAGTTATATTAATGGCCTGTTAGCGATAAGAATATGATTAATTCGAAATGATATCTGTTATTTTCAATCAAAACTATGAGTCAAGAATGACACCCGGGTAGGTTTCTGCTTTCCAAAATTCTTCACCACACCAACGGCTGAAAAATTGATCATTAATAGATTTTAAAAACAACAACTTTTTTAAATAAATTAGATATAAGATAACTTTGTTATCTTATATCTAATTTATTAAAAAAATTGTATTGCAACAAATGTCATTTCTTATTTCCAATGCTCTTCGTTTTGCTCTAAACATTTCTAATAATCATATCTACATTAAGCAGAAGTTTTAAAATTTCCTATATCCAATCTATTGTTATATAGTTATTTGATAAATTCTAATAAAACTCTTATATATAATTTATTTAATACATTCTAATGCAACGATAACCAATTCTTCCTTGTAATGATATTCTTTTTGCTCTAAAAATGTCAGTGAATCATCTTTTCATTCCACAGAAGTTTGAAGATTTTCTATAAAATTTATTTAATGCATTCTAATGCAATGATTACCAATTCTTCCTTGTAATGATTTTCTTTTTGCTCTAAAAAATGTCAATGAATCATCTATACATTCCACAGAAGTTTGAAGATTTTCTATGACACATAACTTGTTATTTTATTTAAAATTAATTTAATAATTCTAATGCAACAAATGCCTATATTTCTTCATGACACTCTTCGTTTTGCTGTAAAATGTCAATAATTCATCTATACATTCCGAGGAAGTTTTAAGATTTTCTATAGCACATACCTTGTTATTTTGTATAAAATTAATTTAATAAACTCTAATGCAACAGATGCCATTTCAACCACATATTTCCTTCATATTTGCTCTAAAACATGTCTCTGAATCATCACCGCATTCTACATCATTTTTAAAACTTTCTGTGTCAGAATCGACTCACCTGGCAGCAGCCGATTCGATTAAACCGAGATTGAAACATGGATTAGCCATCAAGTTATAATTGGATTCACTGCAACCGTCCAACAAGTTAATGAACTGCCCTCAAATCCGATAATCACGTTCCGATTAGGAATCGTGAATGCATTATTTTACGCTTTTAACTGAACGCGCCTTGTTAACTGAGCCCGTGTCGTGGCAATAGAGGCTCTCCCGGCAGAATTAATTATTAACAGCATTAACATCATCCGATCCCCCCATAAGAATATTAAATGATTTTTGAATGAGATTAAAATTTTGTCGCTAACCTAAAATTGAAATTGGTGGATTTTCAAAAATTGACACGCACTTAATATTCTATTGCCAAAAAAATTAGCATAAGGTGAGAGACGCATATATCTAATATATGTCATAAAATATTATTTAAAAAAATTTCTAGTAATATATAGTAAATAACTTTAAAATTATTATCATGAGAAAACATGATGTCGCTTTGGTTTGGGAGTTTGTGAAACCTCAAAATCCACATGCAGAAAATTGGTAATTTATTATTTTTGGGGTAACAATTATTCGTTTTTAGTGTTATTAGAAAATGATAAAGAACATCTGTTACGTTTGGTGACTTACCGCTGATAAAAATTACAAATTGACATAAATGTTTTCTATGTACCCGATTCTCCTGTCTGGCTAGATTTCGGGCTGAATGTTAAGAAATTATCACCCGAAAAAGCACAGAGTAGAATGTTGGAATTAAAATGAAACAGACATGACAGGCATCAAAAGTTATTAATTATTTTAATATTTCCAGCGCTTGATTATTATTTAATCTCTAAATAAATCAAATTTGGATTCCGTGATAAAGGTGCTACCTTGAGTTGAACATAAGAAACTGCGGATCTCAGGAGTAATTAGGAAATAATTAAAATTAATAAATTCAACTTTTTAATACACTAACGATAGTGTTTACAAATATTTTTAATTCAATTTCTTAAAGTGTATTATTTTTTATTTATCGAAATTAATTTTGTGTTTTAAATAAAAATTACCAGATATCAAAGAATTAAAGATATTTCATAAGTTAGATAAAAACAAAGCATTGAACATACATTTATCTTATTCAGAATTATCAAAAAATATATCTATGAACTTTTTTTGCAGAATTTATATATATAAATGCAGATTTATTAATTGCGAGTGTTTATTTATTAAAAGAGGAATTAACACAAAATTATAAACAAAAAAAGCAACAATACATTTCACACTTACATACTTAAGCTCGAAAATACACTTTCAGAAAAATAACGGCCTTCCTAAAAGAGCGTAGAAAGAAATGAAAACTCTGCATTGTTTCTAAAATGAATTCGTTTATTATGAATAAGTCACGTACAATTCTCCTCTCCAACGTCTGATTCCCCTCTCCTTTTTTGTTCCCAGGGATTTCTGGGAACTCCTGGGAGCAAACGCAATTCCTGGGAATCCGAATTCCCAGGATACAATGTTTAGGATTTTATTAAATTTTGCATAACAATTCAGCCAAGCTTAGGTAGGATTTTTAATATTAAAACCGAAATTCTCCCAAATGGTAGATAATCCTAAAATAAATACATCAACTTTATTTTCATATATATATATATATATATATATATATATATATATATATATATATAAGAACAACAAATACAAAATAGAATAATTTCAACCCTTAATTTTTCTCTGGATTTTAGTAAATATGATGCTTCTCTTGGATTTCAAATTGGGAAATTTTTTTGGGTCATCAGTAGATTTTCTTTTTTGGACTTTAGTCAAATCCGCTGACAGAAAAAAAATTCCCTATTTTTGGAATTCCTGCCTGATGATGATACTTAAAAATGTCTTCAGGCCGAGTTTCCTTTCCTTTGCTTTCGTTTCGGTTTTTTTCTCCTTCATTTTTACTGTGATTTATATTTACACACACACACACAATTTTCAATTTTTCTAGTTGGAAAACAACATTTTGGAGCTCGACCGATTTTAAGATGAAATAACAGCCATGATATCATAGTTCTAAGTCAAACGTTTAAAGACGCATCTGCTGTCAAAGAAGCGTAAGTAATAGTAAAGTCATACAGGTAAAAGTAGGTAAAAAAACATATGCGATTTAAGATTTTATTCATTGCCTAGCCAATTTCGAGCTTCAATTATCCAAAAACTCCCCCAAAAAAACATCATATTCTCGCATGATAAAACACAAACTTTTATTTAACATATATCTATTTGTTGTTTCATATTTTTGAAAGACATTTCAAAGAAAGTAATAAATATGCGATATAATTATCTCATATCAAAGAGAATTAAATCTAAATTCGACGAACGTAACTATTTCTCTGTGAGTAACAATTAACCGAATTCGAAAAGCGGTAGAAAGAGCGTCTACGTTCTGGATGGTGATACCTTTCCATGTTAATGAGAGGAAGAGTCTTAACCTCCGTGAATTCCGGCACCGCTTTCTTCGCGGTTGGGGTCGCAGAGGTGCTTATCTGGCTTCGACTAGAAGACTTAGAAGGCCCACACAGACACGTTCTTAACGTCTTAAGGTGGCACAGAAAAGGGAGGCATTAGTGACGTCAGAGTTGTTCAAAGTGCTACGCAAAATGAGAATGTGATGGATTTTACGCCCGTTTTGTAAGTGTTTCAGTAGGAAATTATTTAACAGAAGTAGAAATGTTATGTGACGGGTCATTAACAAAGAAATAAGGAATGCGATATATTTATACACACATATATTTATATTTAATTTCTGTTTTTCTAATTTTAATTTTTTTGTTTAGTTATTGACATTAAAAATGCATAGACCGAGTTTCGCTCCATAGTTTTCTCTCCTTTTTTTTGTAATCTTCAACTTTACCGGTGAAAATAATTTTTCTTTTACTGCATGAATTAATAAAGCGTTGAAAAAAAAATTGCTTCACGTTGGAAATAGCTTTATTTAATTATCAATAAGACATATTAAAAGAAAAAGTTTTATATTTTGGGTTTTTTTATGAAATTATATATGGGCTCGCATATAGTATAGAAAACAGTTGAAAACGGAAAAATTATTATCCGTCGAGAAAGATGAGCATATCGACTCCATGAATTTTTTTTTATCAAAAAGTACTTACGTTTTACTCTGTTATCATTTTTTGAAAATGAATCACTTGCACTTCAATTCTGCTTTTTTACCCACTAGCACAAAAGTGAGATTATTTCGAAAGGTCATAAAATCAAAGAGAATTTTTTTTCGTTTTATTATTGCTAAATATATATTCGGTGGATTGCAATAGTTTGAATTATTCTATAATACTTAATTTGGAAATAAAATTGAATCAAAACTGCAATACCATATATGGGCCCATATGCGGTAAAGGGTTAATTGAAAAGTACATTATAATTACGTATGGATATTTTTCAATCTTATCTACATATAAGAAGGCTAATTAAATAAAAAAAATATCGTGAATACTCTAAAAAAATATCGTGAATACTCTAGAATAGTAGATAAACTTGAAAAGCAAAAATATTAAATATAAATACAGAAGTAAAAATCAAATTGATTTATTTAGTTTTAAGTGTGTTAATCTAGGATTATTGTTTCTTCGATTCTATACTATTAATAAATTACTACAGGAAAAGGAAATAATTGAATTACTATGCATTGTTAAAGAAAAAATTTATAGTGATAATAACCTAAGCTGATTAACACATGAGGGGCACCACATAATTGGAGATAAGAAACTTCCAGCATGGTATTTGGTTTTCGCCATCCTGGCGGTATGGAGGTTGACTACTTCCTAGAGATGACGAGATATACTTCCCTCGGGAAGGTGTGTAACGATTCTAAGGTCTTAATCAAAGTTCTTGCCAGTGATGCTGCCCCGGTGATCAGACCATTCCATTTCATTCGTGTGCTTACCGGCGGGTGATTCAGTTATATTAATGTCCCGTTTTTAAAGCAACCGTATTTTGGAACGAATCTCGTAATTTTGAACCGTGCTCAGATAACGAGGATGATTTGAGCTGGCACTCCCTCTTAAAACTTCCTCACCAGCGGGAAGATGTTTGGCCACGACATATTTAACGTGCACCAAACTCCTTTACATGATGGTTCTTCGGCCGCATCGCGTTCTGAACCTGAAGCCCTCAGGTGTCGGAGTCGAGATCTTACCACCAGGTCGCCCCGGCCCCATCAGATTTTGTGATAAAAAGTTTTAATAATTATGGATGATTCTAGGCACTCTGGTGGATACAAAACTGATGTGGGATAACTTAATCTCTTTTGATTATGGGACACTCTTCCTACCGGAATGGGTGTATCTTGACCAGTGATGTTCAATGTTCTTAGAAATCAGTCATAGTTCCCCCGGGTTCTAAAGGCAGCTCAGAGTAATCAATATGTGGTGCCTAAACTAAATTGTAGAAGAATAAAATTACCTATACTGGGCAATATAAATAATTATTCTTTTAAAATAAAATCAAAATATTTATTTGAAAAAGTGTACTTAACCCTTCGAAAAAACTTTTACAGCTCATTAATAAATACTAATACGAAAAAGTAATCCGCCAAGAAAGGAATCCAATTGATTGTTTTTAATGATGAAAAAAGTCCAAAAGCTTAGAAAAAAAATTAGATCGCCTTTTATTATTGAAAGTTATTTTTATAAAAGCCAGAAAACTTATCTTCAGTTTTTTGCTAATTAGTCTACAGTTTGTGGCGTCAATTCTCCACGGACTTTTTAGTATCGAGGGTCCCATGAATACAAGAACAAGAAAAACTTTCTATATATCTAAACAGTCCCATCTTTCCCACTCGAACTGAAAAAAAGTTATTTCTTTTAATGTGTTTAACTTGGTGTTCGGAAGTTTTTGCTACAAAGTTTTGCTCTATTTTTCACAGAAATCGATGTTGGGTAATAAAAGGCTCTATAAAAAGACTCGAAAACAAGATAACGCGGTCGAAGTTAATGGTTTTAAAAATTCAATTAGAAGGTTCTGTTAAAGGTGTAAAAGGACAAAGAAAACTTGATGGAATTTTTTAGAGCTAGACAAACCATTTATTTCGTGTGTTTTTGCTTGAAGCTTGGCCATTGGGAAAACTTTTTAAACCGGATTTTCAATGCAATAAATTCTATGGTGGAAGTGAAAAATAGAGAAGCAAATAGATTGCTTTTTTTTCAATACAATAGTCAACACACGATTTGAAAGAACTCATGTGTATTTGTGACAAGTGATTAAAATGGTACTATTTTTATTATGTTGAAATAAAAGTTTCAGTATATTAACGCCGTTTAATACCATAAAAAATCTGAAAGTCAACAAAACTCTAAAAGTAGTCTCAAATTATGATTTTATTTTGGCAAGCAGCCGTTATTCATTCACAATTAAAATATTTGTGTTTTATTAAATTTGAATTTTTAAAAAAAGAAAATGAGTTTATTGGCCCAAAAAAGTCAAGGCTCTCTCAACTAATGCTCTACTGGCTGTATATTTAACAAATATTTTCTTTTTTTCACTGTATTACACCAGAATAAAATATAAAAAAAAGATTAAAATGAAATCTACTATGCATATTTCAATGTATCATGTCAGAACATGATTTCTTGAGCGGCCAAGAGCCACGTGCTCGTGCGAGTTAAATTGTATTTTTATTCATTTTCATTGTTTCATTGAATGTAATGTCACTTTAGAATTGCAAAGGATCCAAAAAAAACCTTGTCTCGAATTTATTGTTTTAAAAATATCTCATTTCCTATTTATTTCATTTCATATAACGACGTGCACAAAACGATATTTTCTAGGTTTTATTGGCTGTAGTCATTAACTTTTTTTAATCAGAGCTTTTGTAAATATAGTGGCAACGAGTTATTAAAAGTTGATTTTTTTAGATGCTCGTGCAGATAATAAAACTTTTATTTTTCGCCTACGGTTTTTGTTGACATCAGAAAACCTCATTCAAAACAATATTATGTTTTAACATGATAATATATAAACCATTTCCTGTATGGTAGAATATTACAGAAAATTGTGTGGTTGTTGTTTCTTATGGCACTTGCCACGGACAAGCTCGCTGAGGTAGTCAGCGATTTAAGCCTATTCAGCGTCTCTTGTATTTGTAGTAGATCCAACTAGGGCCAAGAGTACTACTTTTGCTACTCATTCATCAAATTCACTTGCACAGCCTATTTTACAGGAGGGGGAGGCATTTACAGACCTTACAAATAGAGCACAGAAGGACAGCCGTGCCCAAACAGGGTGTCGAACTCGGGACGCCCAATTTAAGGCGAAGACGCGCAAACCCAATGCCAGGACGTCGGTTGAGAAAATTTCACTCTGCTATTATCTCTAATATAGAATTCTGCACAGAATTTTACTCTTTAAAGTATAATTTCATGTTTTGACAAAAATTTGTTTTCGAATTTCCACTTTCTCCTGTACAAAGTATTTTAATCGACAAAAACTTTGAACTCGAGATTTTGAGGAATTTCCATTTTTTTAGACACTACGTTAGTTCCACTCCCAGAATTCGAAAAACATAGTTTTGATATTTTGTGTGTCTGTCTTTTTGATATTACGCTCATTCTAAAACCCTAAATCCCTGCCAAATTTTGAATTTATTCTATGTTTAAGAAGGCGTTCAAAATATAATTTGAACAAATACGTTTAATGTAAATGTTAGATTAATGTCAAACATGTATACTTCTTAACTATTGTTATTAATGCCATGCCAAACATTTGAAGTGCCCCAAAGGTACATCATTTTATGCGGGGGGTGGAGGGAAGATACGACCGTAATAGGGACGTGGATGAGAAAATTCCGGAGTATAGTTATGAAGCATAATGTCAAACATGTATACTTCATAGCTATTGTTATTAATACATTGCAAAATATTTGAAGCTCCCCCCAAGGTACATAATTTTATGAGGGGGGAAGGGGAGATACGACCGTAATAGAGGCGTAGGTGAGAAAATTCCGGAGACACCAAACACGCCGGTTAAATATCTAACGGAGGGATATAACAGCTTTTCAGATCGATTTGCTCAATATTAAGGGTCATCACCACGGTACAAAATTTCCCTTGAAAAGCACTTCCCGTCATTTGTAGGAGGTAACTAACCTCTACAATTCCAGGCTTGACCATTTTTGTATCAATCCTGGTGACTAAAACCAATCACCACACCAGAAGCTTCTCACCCTCATTTCTTAGACGTCCCTTTTTTCTTCTTGTATACAACCGACCACCCCACCATCAGTGAACGTCGACCGGATTTGTTGTAACCGATTGTCAGGTGCCTCCTCTTGTGGGATTTTGAAAGGTTCGAGAGAAAACAATTTTATAAAATGAGATATTAATGAAAGAGCAAGAATGTTCTCTAAATAAAATGCGAGGTTATTAGAAGTTGCCTCCAAAAGTTGCTATGATTGTACTAAACGGAACATTTTTTTTCATCATCTAGTTAATATCTCTAACCAAATAAAAACGAATATTGGTTAAGCCATAGCAACACATAACAGTTCTGTATACCATTAATCAACTAGTACACATATTGCCAATTCGTAATGCATGCTATCAGCCTTAATCAATAATAAACTCCCCCGCTAGGGATAACTTGATAAGCTATAACTATTTCTGGATCAATTTATACCAAGTTCGTAAAAGAGCCACTCAATTAGATTGGGGCGTGGATATTGGGGGCGTCATCCTTTTCTTCTAGACGGGAAAAAATAGCAACAACAGATTAGAACACGCCCTGGGACGCATTTTCCAGAAAATCCAACGTTAATCAGGGGAAGAAGCAATTACGGCGACTTCTTTATGCCTTCGGTTGTCTTTACGGCGCGACTGCAGGGACAAAGTTATGCAATGAGCCATTTAGTCGCGAAGTTTTGTGGACATTTTTTTTTGCTTAGCGGTAACCGGGAATTAAATTAGAAGTTGGCGTGCGCTTCATAAACTTAGTAGAGAAAGTTAAGATTCAAACGCCCAGTTAAAGAGACTTTCAGAATATCACGAATGAATAAGGACATATTTATGAAATTGTCATAAAAAAGAATAATAAGCAATTGATAAAATATTAAAACAAATAATAACAGCAAAATAAAAACAAATAATTAATAAACAAAAATAATAATAATATTAAATAAATATAATAATGTCGTTGTTACTTATGGTACTTGTATATGGACAAAATCCCTGCTTATACAGCAGCAAATTTAAAGGAGCTTCTCTTTTTTTTGAAGTAACGCCAACCAGGGCGAAGAGTACGACTTAGCTATACACTCGCCACATTTGCTTGCACAGCCTCTTTTTATAAGGGGGACACAGTCACACATCTCACAGATAGCACACAGAAGAATAACCATGCCCTGACCAGGACTCGAAACCGGGACTCCCAGAACATGAGGAAGACGCCTCCACCTCTGTGCCAGAAAGCCGGCAATATAATAATAAGATGAAGAAGAATTTGTGTTTTAATGCATAAAATGGTGGAACGAAATAAAGTCGTGTGATTCCCTTCCGGGGGGAATTGTTTCGTACCAACCTGGTGGCTACAGAAATGGTGGGGGTCGTCTACCACTTATCGATGACGGAATGTGCTTATGAAGGGAAGGGATGTGATACCAGATGTCTTGGCCTAGGAGTAGCACGTCTTCAACATGATATGGGCATCCGGATTTCGAATTTTGGTTCCAGCATAGTTGTTCTTTTTTTGTGTTCTATCCATGAGGCGTGTGGACCCCTCCCCCCCTCCCTAGGTATATAAAGGTTGTACAAGCGAATGGGTGGGTATCATTTTCATATAAACTGAAGTCAGATTTCTGTCCTCGAAATGTTCAGGGATCTTCAACCTCAGAATGAACTGGTGTTCCATTCAAAGGGGATAAACAGCAACAACAAGATTGTATCGTGGTCGATGATGACCATGATGGACATTGCTAAAAACCAAAAAATCCTGTCGATACAGCTACGACAAGTGGTGGCGGGGTGGTCGGCTGTACACAAGAAGCGTCGCTATCGCATCGGTTCAGTCATTCAGAATTATCCGAGTGCTTTTGAAGGGATAGGAGTAACCGCTTAAGGTTAAAGTTAAGAACCCTTCATTTGGACCATGTGAAGTAAGATAACTACCCAATTCATCACTCTTTGTATGAAATTATATTGATTGGTGTAAATTTTTACAAATTTTTGAATAAGATAAAATGCTTCTGTTTCTTATCTCCCATAAAATTATGCCTCTTGTTTTGTTACTTAGTTATTAATTAATCAAATTCATTAGTAAATCAAGTTAAATTTATTTAATAAACTAAACGAATTACGTCTCTTAAGGCAATCACATGCCTAAAAATATTTCAATATACCATGAATAGAAAAAAAGTGGCTTTGTAAAGGGTTAAAATGACATCAATTACCAGATTCTTTTATTAAAGCCAAACATAATTTGGTAAGATATAAGAATATAGAGTAACAGTGAAACTAACCGCTAGTAAAAACCTAAGCTATAAGCTAGTAAAAACCTAAGCTGTCACCTTATGCTGAAATGTTGCATCTTTTTAAGCCCAGTAATAAAAATTGAATCGTTTAATATTATAGGAAGTTTAAATTGCACGCTATAATTTTTTTAAAATCCCAATGCTTATTTTGTAAGGATAAGCACAGAATGTCATAGTTCAACATAAATGACATGCACACAAAACAAGTGACTCTGACGTCGTATGAATAGACTATTATTTCTAAACATGATGAAGTAAAAATAATAAAATAATTAAATGGAAGAAATACTAAAATACATGTTTTTCAGTCTAATTCTTTTGTTAGAACGCAAATCTTAAAAAAGATTTTGAAAGTAACAAGAATAAATAAATAATAAATATGAAAAGGAAAACAATTATAGGGGGGGGAATTAAATCTACGAATGCAAATTTTAAGACATCATGAGGTACATTTGGTACATTATTATTTTTAGGTCATTACTTGTTTTAATTTATTTAAGTTATTAAGTAGTTTAAACCAATTTGAAAAGCAATACTGGTAAAAGCAGGTCATCTTTTTAAAAACATATCTTCCTTCAAAGAAACATATATATTAACAATGCAATAGTGATAAAAGCAGTTAAAATAAAGATTATTCATTAATTATTGTCGGGGTTTCCGTTGCTCATAACTTTCGAATAAAAAATATTTCGCAGAAACCGATTACGTATTTGTAAATTACAACTCAAAGAATTTTATTAACGTAATATAAAGTGCACAAAAAGCTTATTAAAATCTTATATTATCTTATATTATATTATAGCACTACAATCTTATATTATGGCACTACAATTTGCACTTTGTAGACATTCAGCTGAAGTCGGTTATGGAGAAAGTTCCATATCATCGTATGCGGCATATGTAACTGCACAGCCGATTGTCTCGTTGATTTTCGTGGACTGCGCGTAAACGTTTCTTGGATGCGATCAACATTTTCCTGCAAAGTGCTCGGTCTTCCCGCTCCCTTTCGGTGTAGAACGTTACCAGTTTCATGGAATTGTCTTAACCAGCGTCTGATAGAATTATCCGAAGGAGGATCTTTCTTGTACGTGGTCCTGAATCGACGTTGAGTAGTTATAACTGATTTAGGTTCGGAAAGCCACAATACACACATTGCTTTTTCTTGCACGGTCGGCCTTTTTATTTGTGACGTCATAATGACCCAGACTGCAAATACGCTAAGATTGCATTGTTGCCACGTAAAATTCTTTTAGTTGTAATTTACGAATACGCAATCAGTTTTGGCGTAGTATTTTTTATTCAGAAGTTATGAGCTATGGAAACCCCGACAATAATTAATGAACACTCTGTATATGCAATTAAAAGATGTTGATGAATATAGCCATTTAGGCTTTATTTCTTATCTACGCGATTTCGAGTTTCAATCATTCGTTGCCTTCAATTATTCAAAAACCCTTAACGGAAACAATATCATATTCTCACATCATAATAGGAATAAAAATATGTACCTTCTTATGATAATAAGATTTTACCAAAGGCAGATATTTACAATAATAAGAAAAGCATTTCCAAAAATAAGTTTCCTGAAATAAAAACGAAATAAGTTGCTCTGCAAGTAAATTGCATTAAGCAGAAAAGAAAAATAGCTATTAACTGTGTTTTATTATTTACTATAAAAATGGAACAATCGTTTTTTAAACTTAAAACATTTTTGCAATGCTTTATGTATCTTAAATGTTGCATTAAGTTATGAATTAAAAGGAAAGTGCGCTATTATGCTAACTCACTCTGAAAACGTTTCGTTTTTTTAATTCTTATAAAATGAAAAAAAAAAATTGAATAGTTCTCGGAAAACTTTGTTTAAGCAAGCAACGAAGCAAAAGGTAATGGTAATTTTTTGTCCCTTCCTTCCTTTATAAAAACAACCAAAGTTTAAAAGAAAAGGTGTCTCTTGCATGAGATAAGTTTTTAAAAACCAGATTGTTCTTTTATTGAGCATTCGCTGATAAAACTCTCGGACATAAAAAGCTACCTCCTGACAAATATTTGAATTAACTACACAGCAAAAAAAAGTGGAATCTTCCGAAAAATAAAATTTTTCTCAGTCAGTGATTAAGTCAAGAAACTAATAAAAAATGCCTACATTTTTATTTATCAATTTTTTTTGCTTCACAAAAACATTACCATTTTGTTTTGAAAGTAGAATAACTTACTGCAACTTAGAAGCAATTTAAAAATTAGATGCAGGCTTTAAAAAAATCTCTTTAATTTAAATTGACATAGGTTAAATTGATGGGCGTTTAATAAAAGAATACATTGAGATATCAGAAAAAAATAAGGCAAATTTTTTTGGGATAATACTTTTAAACTGCTTGTTTAAAAAATCTTTATCGATGCAAAAATATAAAAATACTAACACAGTATTAACAAAAGAAGTTAGTAAAAAAGAAAAGAGAAAGTTTAAAAAAAGTATGTGAAATGTTTTTAAAGAAAAATTAAACATTTTTTTATTGACTATATTTGCTGCATGGCTTGATTATATATACTTAATGGTTTGAGATATTTTTCTTATATTTGTAAAAATTATTCGTTTTTTAACGAAGATACTGTCTGTCCATAAGGAGATCTCTGCCCGACAGTCGTCTATGTTTACGGCGGGTGTTATACAAACAGGTTACTGCAGGAAGAGTCCATTTCGCAGAGGTAGAAATTCATTCAAGTTTCTTAAGTTGGCGCGTTTAGCGCCTAATTGGCGGTATTGATATATTGCCTTTAATTTTCGAAAGCAAATTCGAAAAATAATTCACTGGGCTGAAAATCATTTGCGTACTTGGAATTTTGAAAATATATATTATTCCTGTTAGAATAATACAGAATTTCCTATCTGATTAGTGCAGAAAGAACAGAGTGAATCAAATAGAAAAACTGAATAATTATTTATATGTCTAACGACTGCACAAGAAGAAAAAAAATTCAGTAGAATCCAGCATGACAAAAAATTAATTTTCATTTTATTTGTTTTAAATTTATGTAACTACTTAAGATCAAATTCTCCGCAGCAAACGCAAAGTAATCTGTCTAATTCAACATCAAAATAATAACATAATAATCATAATTATTTCATAATTTTTATAAAAGGTTGCTTTTATTGTGTTACAAAGTAAAATATCCATTGTTAAATATGCTTAAAAGCTCTCCAAAAAGTTTTTTTAATAAATGATTTTTAGCCCAGTGAATTATTTTTCGAATTTGCTTTCGAAGGCAATATATCAATACCGCCAATTAGGCGCCAACGTAAGAAACTTGAATGAATTTCTACCTCTGCGAAATGGACTCTTCCTGCAGTAACCTGTTTCTATAACGCCCGCCGTAAACATAGACGACTGTCGGGCAGAGATCTCCTTATGGACAGACAGTGTTCAAATTTTACTTCTCGTTGAATAAATTAAAAATTTTACTTCATTTTTTTTCAAATTTTTGTTATTTAAGAACACAAAAAATAAATTTAAAAAAAAGAAAGCATTAGAATTATCGAAATTTGAATTTGAAGATTTTGACCTATTTCTAATCATTTAATGATTTAGACATCTTTGAACCAGTAAACGTATCTGAATTATAACAGTGTAATTGGAAAAAGAAACAAATTAGACTATGAAGTTTAGCGTGTGATCAACTTTCGCAATATAGGAACTCCTATCATAATTGATATTGACTTAAAGTCTATGTTTTTAGACATGCAAGTTTGATGCCAAATTAATGTAGCAAATTATCAAATGATATATAAAAATCTTAGTGTTTGGTTTTAACACCAAAATTATAGCTCATTGTGAAATTTCGGATCAAATTAACCTAACTTGCTTTATTTTCTACATACTAAGCTAAATTTAAAATACGCCAATAAACTCAAAATGCGCCAACAAAAACCAAAATATGCGAATAATTATTCGACCAGGAAGAAGGGTAATGTTCCTGGTTTTTATTATTTATTGAAAAATTGTTACGAACAAATATCTGTGGTTTAGTCAAAAATAATAGCTCATTAAGATGCATGACTACGTGGAAGAATTTCTTTTTTGAAAAATGCAGAAAAATTCTTACGGATTTTTTTTCATGAGGCACAAACCTTCATGAAAAAAAATCAGATACAACCCAAAAGTTACTAGTAATTGGGAAGAAATATTTATTTATTTTTGCTGAAATGGAAATAAAGCAAAAATATTCTGATTTAGAACTTTAAACAAATCATTCTTTCGGAATCTAGCAGATAACTTTGGAAAAATATTTCTTTTTTTTTTCCTGAAATAAATAATAAGCTGTATTTCTATCTAATATTTAAATGTTAATGCATGTAAAAATTTCAACATCTTTTTTCATTATGAAACATTTAAAAAACATTTGAAATGAATTAAGTTTTTAGACTGTTATTCAAGTATTTTATAACGTATGAAAAATTTATTATAAAAAAATTGAACAAAAAATATCTGTTAAACTTTAAGTTACCATGTTTATATTAAAACGAGTTTTCAGAATTTGGATTTAAGAAAATAGCATTCAAACATATTTCAAATGCAAATATAAAAATAAATATAGCATCCAAAATAATAAAAGAGGTAAAAAAATCAAATATTAAAGTATTTTATAAAAAAGAACTTTTGAGGTGTCAAGAAAATTGAATAAAAAATATTTGATACGTTTACCAGAAATCAATTTTTCTACACATTTAAATGAAATCAAGATTTTTCATCTTTTGATGTTGCCACAAATCACCAGATAATAATATTACGTATAGCGTGAGTTCAAAAATGTTTGTATGTGCTAATCAATCAAAATTTTTATTGGTATCCGTAAAAAAATACTGAAGATTTACAAAATTATTTTTTTCTCTGACATTTTTTATCACTTCATTTTGTGATTTCATTTCACTTTTTAAATGATGCAAATTTTTCGAAGCCATCATAAATTTAAAAACTCAATAATATAAACTGATATGATGTGCTTTTTGTTTGATTAAGAGTTAAAGGATTATTTCATTTTTATTTTTGAATTAAAGTTATATTTCTAGTTTAGAAACAATAAAAAAAATACTAGTCACGCAGTTTAAATTAATCTATTCATTTCATAGTTTTTTTTTAAGTGGAAGCCCTATAAAACTTCAGTAATCGTTTTTTACCATATTCTCAATTTTACAGAGAAACCTCAAAACCACTACATTTACAATAAAAAATGCTACGGAGAGTTCCAGCTACAATCATTGCATCGATTTCATTAATTTTTACTTTATATAAATTTTAAAGTTTATTTCACCTTCATCTATGATTGATTTTTTCATTCACTTGCAATTTTGATAGATATTGAAATATTAAGAGTTTCCTGCCTCAACAACTTGATGGATCTCATCAATTAGTTTCGTCATTTTGAAAACATAAACATTTTGAAAACATCAGAATGATTTTATTTTTTTGAATTGAATGAATCACTTCATAATTTTGTTTTCAAGCAAATTCATTGAATTATATTGATTTTGAATTGTAATTATTATTGCTATATAGAATGTTCTAACATTTATTTGGAAATATCAATGATTTTACCAATGTTGTAATTTTTAATTTAATTTTCCTCTCTTCTATATTTTTATATAATTCAAGTAATCAAGAAAATAGTCCACGTTTTCCAAAATCCATGATCTTATTTTGCAGGAAGTGACAAAATTCCAGGAGTTGGGAGTTGGTGTGAAAGTTTTTGATTTTAAAGGTATCTCAAAATTAACGAAAGATTTCAATTTGCAATTATTCTTGCCTTAAAATGTTGATAACCCCATTAAAAAACCATTTGATAGTTTAGGGTTATTAAAAATGGAGAATTGTACAATAGAACAATGGTTTTCCATTGTTGAAAAATATTTGAAAAAATAATTGAAATCTGGCGTCAATAGTTCGACAATTTGAGAACAAACACCATTGGATTTCTTTTTGTAGAATAATTTGAATTTAGAGATCTACACCAACAAACATAAACACAAACGTGCATGGAAGGAGAAAACTCAACACTGCATTATTAATGAAAGTCAGCCCACATGTATGCAAACTGGGTGTGAAAAGTTTCACCGATAGTGTCCGTCTGTACCAGGAAAGCCGTGGAGGCCATTTGACCTATGTGTTAATCCATACATAACTCTATCCTGTGTAATTTACGATTCAACAAAAATATTACAATTTAAAGACAAAAGTATTCTTTTTTATTAATTCAAATTTTGCATTAACATCTGTTGTTGCTGTTACTTATGGCACTTGCCATATAGGACAAGCCCCCTGCTGATACAGCAGCAGATTTTGTTTGAAAGCGTCTCTTGTTTTGAAGTAGCACCAAATAGGGCCAAGAGTACGACTTAGCTACACACTCACCACATTTGCTTTCATAGTCCTTTTTTACAGGGTGGCACAGTCACACATCTCACAGATAGGGCACAAAAAGAACAACTATCCTCAAATAGGAGACTGGAACCTGGGACTACCAGAACACGAGGAAGACGCTCATTAACATGTTCTATCGTTCTACGCTCCATTTCTAATTCTAAGCTATCAGAGATGAAATGGTTTTTTAAAAGGTTTGCGAGCACTTTAACCCATTCGTTGCTAACCACGAATATACTCGTGGTTGGTCGGGTGTTACCCATTTTCAGCACGAATATACTCGAGTTACTTTCAATATATTATAACGTACAACTTGTTAAACTTGTAAACGTTTTATGGCCACAAACATAAATATACAAAGACTAAAACCTTGAAAAAAAAAGCTACAAATAAATTGTTTTTACAAAAATTCTACTTTATTTAACCCATTTGCTGCCTAGCCTAAACTGTATGAGGTTATTCCCATTGCCAACCACGAGTATACTCGTGTTTGATTTTTATTCTCGTAAACGATTGTTTATGACAAAATATGTGTATTTATTTTGAAATAATAAAACTTAGATAAACAATAACACTCAAAACAGAAATATCAATAGTAATAAACTCATACAATTTAGGCTTGGCAGCGAATGGATTAATGGTCGAATGAGGGAAAATTCAAATCTTTGGTTAATTTTGGGAACCCTTTTACAATCAAATATTAATACTAATAAGACTAATTAGATAAAGTGATTTGTTCCCTAGAAAACAGTATACTTCGACATAAATAATAACAAATTTCTTTTGTGAAGATCATTTATAAACCATTGAAGATACAAAAGAATTAAATATTATAAAATCAATTATTTTCAATGAAGGTTGTCCTTAAAACTCGTAAAACAAACACACTGCAAACAATGTTTAGAAATAAAATTTTGTGGTCATAAAAACATACTTAAAATCCACAAATAACTGACAAAACTATTTTTCTTCCGTAATAAAACATCCAAGAAACGGTACATCCAAGTACATAGAAAAAAAATTTCGCTTATCGTTCTTGCTGAAAAGGACCATTAAAAGAACGAAGGTCAGTTGACTTGAGTGTCCCAGAAACCCCTTTATGTACCGAAAATTCACGCTTTGCTGATTATTGATCAGGGTGTTTCTAAAGATACAACAATGTTTTTAATGTGTTGGGTCGATTAAACGTGATTATTCCATGTACCTCACTAGGCAAGACCATTATTATTTTTTTACAGTCCAAAATGATGAATGGTATAGAGAAACAGTTAATGTTTCTTAAATCGACCGCGCTCAGTTTTTACTTTTAGCTTTACTGGATGCCTAGGAATTTCCAGTAGTTATCAAAGTTCAAATCAGGGATCACCCAGTAAAAATAAAACCATCATTCCTGCTCAATCTATTAATTTTTTTGCCCATAAGAAAATGTGTTTTCAATATGTAAATTTGAAAATTTATTAATCTTATTTGTTAAATTAATTGGTATTTATCCTGATTGATATTGAAAACAGTGTTCATTTAAACTTTTCTTACAAAATTTCTGGATGTGATATGACAACAAGGTATTTCACTTGTCCTTTTGTTCGTAATAAATTTTAAAGTTTATAGATTCAATTCAGCTTGATGTGGAAATAAATGTCGAATCTATGATTGAGTGAGCTTTTTTTATTTATATCTTATTTAAATACGGTGCGACAGGACCTTCTTGGCTCACTTTTTTAAAATCGCCAACTCGCCGCGTTCTTGCATCTTGTCTCAAGGAAGTGAGATATCCTCCAACTAAAACATCGGATTGCCATATTTGGCGCTAAATCTCCCATTTGAGGAGGGGTGATATTCTCTACGAATCATTAATTAGCTCGAGGTGAAATAATATTAATTTTATTCGATATATTGAGCGAAAAGTAAAGACAGTCTGCCCAAGAAAGAGAAAATATACCAAGAAATATGATCATCATTTAAATTATATCACTTACATATTTAGTTTAGTTAATTATATTAACGACCCGTTTTCAAAGCAATACTAGGCTATTTGGGGTCATTATCTGGACTATGGTCACATAATAAAAGAGCAAGCGTCCCTTCATCTAAGCTTCAACGCCATACCAGAGGGAGGACACTTGGCCCCTACATATGCACCAAACACGTTTACACGATGGTTCTTGTCATGGTCAGGAACTTGAAGCCGAAACCTTACCACCATGCCACCGTGGGATCGCTTACATGATATGAATGCTTTGATGTGACTTGTGTTCACTGTTGTAGATGAAATTATTACGAATAGGTAATATTATTCTCATGGGCAATTAGTGTTCATGTAAGGATGAGGGTATTAGAAATATTTTTAACTGATGCAGAAGACATATTAGATGGGCAATTCTCTGAAAAATGGAGAAAAATTGGCAATAAAACGAAGTTTAAAAATATTGGAAATTTTAGCGATATAGTATTTAGGATCAAAGATACGATATCATTCCAGAGCATTCGATGCTAAATCACAGGAGCTATAAAATTTAGAGGCCAAAAACGCAAGAGTGGGGTGTCCGTAGTCAGCCGAGTTAATAAAAGGGATAATATAGGGAATTTTCTCTTTGTGGTGTTAATAATCTGTGAATTATCTCTGTGCTTTTTACGTTACTCCAATTATTTGCTTCTTGTGCGATGTTAATATCTGCAATTTGTGTGTTGTTTATTTCTGAAATTGTTTCTTGTGTGTCGTTGATTTCTGAAACTGTTTCTTGTGTATTGATGACTTTTTAAAATGACGCTTTCGTACGCTTCGTTTGTTTATCGTATTTTCCTGTAGAGTAAAACTCTGTTATCCGTTTCTTAATTACAATGAGAAGAGGGTACTTAAAAAATGAGGACGAGAAACTTCTGGTATGGTGTTTGTTTTTTGCCACCCTAGTAGGTACAAAAAAGCTGGGAATTGACTACCTCCCAATTATAAGGGGCGTACTTTCCCCTTATAGTTGGAACGGGTTGTACTATGGCCGGAATGATCCTTAGAACTCAACCATAGTTCAGATCAGTGCAGGTCACAGTCAGCCATAACAAATCTTGTCGATACTGCTACATTCAGTGGTGGCGTGGTGGTCGGCTGTACAGAAGAAGGAGAAGTTTAGGTCAGTGTTGCTGTCGCAGTAGTCCAATCATTCGGGGGGGAGGGGTTTCTGTGTTCCTTATGGCGGACTGGAATAATAAATGTATGATATCCGTTGCTGATCCTGTTAGACTTTTTAACCGTAAATATATCGCTTGGGTTTTTCTGAAATAATGTATATATATATATATATATATATATATATATATATATTGGAAATAAAGCACTTTGATATAAAAATATGCCCAGTTCTCTCTTACAGTTGAGTGCATTCACATCTGCCTCATCAGCTTTTCTGTCCGATAGTATTATTATGCATTCGTGTATTACTATACATTTGTATATACTAAAGACAGGAAGTTTTCGCGCTTGGGTAAGCCGTCTCAGAAGCAAATTTAGAATGTTTGCTTTCTTATAATGGATTTTTCCACATGATAGAACACATTGCTTTTGGAAATTCCAATTTTTTATTCTTTTCTTCCTGAATGGGATGAAACAAGATGAAAAAAAAAGAAAAAGAATATGATGCAGTCTCGTATGTTTATAACGAAATTGATTGAAACGAACGAAATTGATTCCAGAAGAAGGAAAGAAAATTTTTGAAACGTTTTAGAATATTATCTTTAATACCATATTATAATTTAAACTCGGCTTTTATTTTAACTGGTTGAATGAAATATTTCCTGATAATAGAAAAATTCATGGAAGCATAGGAAAACAGATTTCAGAAAATATAAAATTATATGCAGAAGTGAACGAAAAATTGCTTCACGTTCAAAAATCCATGATTTGGTGGGGGGAAATATTTATTATTTTATGTACAGTAGGTCTGAATTGCGGTAAATAATTCAAAAATAAAGCATCTTAACGACTGGAATTACAGTTTCAGTTAATGAAATTTATAATGTAGAATTACCGGCGTCATGGCTTGGGGGTAGCATGTCTTCCCCGTGTTCTGGGTGTCCCGGATTCGGACATGATTGTTCTTCTTTGTTCTATATGTGAGGTGTGTGAATATGCTGTAAAAAAATGGCTGTGAAAGCAAATGTGACGCATGAAGTAGCCAAGTCGTACTCTTGGCCCTAGTTGAAGCTACTGAAAAACAAGAGACGCTCAATCAGCTTAAAATCGCTGATGGCCGTCACCGCTTTTGTTCATGGCAAGTTCCAATAGCAACAACAAATATAATGTATAAATATGCTCCAAAAAGGCATCATATGCTGAATATCAAT
Organism: Argiope argentata; assembly: GCA_026289955.1. Classification (NCBI taxonomy): domain Eukaryota; kingdom Metazoa; phylum Arthropoda; class Arachnida; order Araneae; family Araneidae; genus Argiope; species Argiope argentata. Next base: position 252,105 of record JAOUZG010011622.1, on the reverse strand, counting down.
GATTTTGCCTTGGAAAATAGTATCTAAACTACACCGAACCATCACGAAATCTTGCAAAAAAAAAAAAAAAAACTAAAAATCAATGGGTCTCCTTAAAACATTCTTGCATATTCCCTAAAAATTATGTTATCATCGTCCCCCCCCCATAAAACTGTGAACCTTGGGTAAGGCCATGAATTTCTTGTATGGCATTAACGATCAACAGTCACGATATATAAATCGTGGTTGGGAATCTAGTATCTTTACTGAATCTATTATGTGATCTTTGGCGATTATTTCATGGCATTTAGCATTTTATGGTTTAGAAGCTTTGTTCTCGACCAATCAAAATTAAAACTCAACAAAAAATTACAATTATAATCACCAAAAGATAAACAGCACTTTTCATATATTCGACGAGTTGTCTCTTTAAGTTATCACTTTACACTTTCAACCATCTCAATGATTTGTCTTCAAATTTAGCAGGTATTTACAATTGACTTATTAACGCTGTATAAGTTTTTTTTTAAATTCATCAAGTTGTTAATGATTCATAAACATAAACATGTAATATAGATTATTTTGCTTACGCCTGCTTCCTGGCATAGGGGTACCGCGTTTTCACTGAGAGCTGTGTGTCCTGAATTCGAACATGGTTGTTCTTCTGTGTTCTATCTGTAAGGTGTATGAATGTCCCACCCCTGTAAAAAGAGGCTGTGATTAGTGAGTAGCCAGGTCGTACTCTTGACCCTAGTTGGGGTTATTTCAAAAACAAGAGACGCTCCTTTCGGCTTAAAATTCGCTGTTGCCTCGGCGAAGCCTGTTCATGGCGCCACTAACAGCAGCAACAACAATATTTTGCATGTCATTTGATAAGCAATGGCATGTTAACACGCTTTGTAAACTTTAAAAGGCCGGTTTTCTGGCACAGAGGTAGCGCGACCTTCTCGTGCTCTGGGAGTCCTATTTTGAGCATAGGTGTTCTTCTGTGTGCTATCTGTGAGATGTGTGAATGTGCCCCCCTGTAAAAAGGGGCTGCGCAAGCAAATTGGGTGAGTGTTTAGCTAAGTCGTACTCTTGGCCCTAGTTGGCGCTACTTCAAAAACCAGAGACGCTCCTTTCGGCTTAAATTTGCTGCTGTATCAGCGGGGGGCTTGTCCATGGCAATTGTCATAATTAACAACAACAACAGCAACAGCTTTAAAAGCCTTATTTCCCTTCTTAATGGCCTTAATCGATAATAAGTATAACCGTAAAAACAACAACCAGCGCCAGTATTTGCAAAAATTGAAATCAAATTAAATTAAACGGTACATGCTTCAACCGGCACAAGCAAAAATACTTCCAAATATAAATAAAATAAAAGAACCGAACGATCTGTTTCCCAATAATGCTTGGATTGAGCTAACTTATGAGATCTTTCAAGTGAAAATTCTTCCAGAAAGTGGGAATGAAAAAAGGCCGAGTATTCTTGATGTTGGGAGTCGCAAGACTTGGTTTTTCGATTTCCGAAGCCAGTCATCGTATGAAGGGCTGAAAACCGGATAAATAAGTAAAAAAATGCATGAAACTAGAAAAGGGAAAATCTCGCATAGTAGAAACTTCAGAAAGTTTTCCAGAAATCGAATTCAGAATTGAGACTCTTCATCCTTTTTCTTTTCATTTTTTTCACTTTTCCTGATATAAAAATGTACAAGAAAGAATTTTCTTGGGATTCACTTTTATTCATGAAAAACTCCGTATGGAATAAAAATATTGTAGTCGGCGACAACTCATGTTTTGAGTACGAAGAAAGCCACTCGATATATTATTACGCCAAATAGTTCTGGTTTCAATTTTCAAATTCAGTTTCATAGGCCAATAATTCCAGTGTGTTCAAAATATGTTTTTATTACGAAAAAAAGGAATTTAGCTTATTTGATGTTTTTTTAGATGATTATGCTGTCTAGTTGTATAGTTTTACCATTCATACAAAACTGTAAATGTGGATTGTAAAATTTAATTCGTTGCTTACATTATTATCACTTACACCATTTGTCAATGCATTTTTTCAGAACTTGGGAGTTGTGGCTCTTAATCAAAATCTTTAGCAGAAGTAATAATTTGAAAGATTGTAAAGTTTTCCCAAACATGAAAAGTTGTTAGTGTGGATTGTAAACTTTTATTTGTTGCTTACTTCATTATCTTCGCCACTGCAATTTTTCAGAACTTGAGAGTTGTGAATTTGAAACAAAATCTTCACCGGAAAGAAAAGTTTCTGTAAGTAACGAAATCAGGGAATAAATTGGATTGGAAATATCAGTCTTTGATTTTTGAAAAATAATTTCGGGAAGGGCTCATGATTAATCATGATGCAGCATTTCCAATTTCGTTTCAAAGATCTCACCAAACTACGCAAAAATTTGAGAACTTTTTCTGCTTTAGTAACTGTATGGATTTTACAGGAGAAATTTCTTCTCTATGTTCCTTTTGAAAACGATAAAATCAACATCTTCCTTGGAAAAAAAGGAAGTTTTGAATGTCTGTAAATGTCTTCGTGAATACGCCATATATCTGATTGAATTATTCCATTACTTGATGTTTTTTGAACACTGTCTCGATAACTAATTCGCATTTAAAAATGTTTAATAAATACTGAAACTCATTGGATATTAAAAAAGATATTTGGTCTAATGAAACTTTATATTTGAATTCACACAATTGTACAACTTTATAATCAAATTAATTAAAACTTTCAGATTTCCAACAATTTTTTTATTTTGAAAACATTAAAAATGGGGCTTTTTTTTCTCTTCCATCCTTTATTTTCCATAGAAATATGGAATAGCTTCGATTATGTGCGGTTACAAATAGTTGAAATTCATTTTCGATTAAAAAATAAAATTCATAAAAGTTAGGAGTTTCCGAAATTAATTTGCAAAGTTGTCTGATAAACCCATATTTAAAAAAAATGACATTCACATTAAATGTATTTTAAAAGTGAATACTTCGATCGAAACTTTTTTATTCCTTTAGAAATAAGAAAGCTAGGGGGGGGGGACAAGAATAACTTAATTATCATGATTCATTCATTAGTATAATATTTTTGCAATAATGAGTTTGAATAATATATGCATAATATCTTATTCTGTATAATATATGTAGGTATTACCCTTAGAAGCTACTGCACCTCTCTTCCCGTGGTAAAAAGCGGACACGACATCATACTCATATGTAGGTATTACCTCAAAAGAAAGTATTCTGATTACTAAAACATTTTAATACAATATTTTTTTTTTATGGAAACTAACATATATGTGTCATAATTTGTTACCTAAACCTTTGTACCTTTGGTAAAATTCAATGAAACTCAGATTTTTAAATTTTACAAACAGTTGTATGAATGCTTCGATAACACTTTCATTTTCGTCTATAAAAACTTTTTTTACTGGTTTAAAAAATATTAATCTTTTGTAACTTCAATTTTCCAATTTTTTAAAATTATTTTAAATTTAATTTTCCATTTTTAAAAAAATGAATTTAACTTTCATTCCCCCCAAGTTTAATTTCTAAAACTTTTTAATTTTTAATTTTTAAAAGAGAGTAACACCTGTAAAGATAATAATTTATTTGTAGCAGCCTTAAAAGTAATTGTTTCTTCAAAGTTAATATTTAAAGAAAAATAAATGGTAAGAGCATTAAAAGATTTTTTTTCATGCTACGTTTTTCGAAATTATTAGCAGCTTTTGAAAAAAATTAATAATTTTTCTAACTAAATAAAATTGTATTAATTTTAATTTGGACTATGAAAATTTTCGATCTTTAATTTGGTTTTTAATCATGAATTTTTTTTAGTCATCATTTAATAGATTTAATCCTAAAACGTTTGTAAACAATTAATATCCAAAATGTTAATTTCTCTTAATTAGAAAAAAGTAAGGTAAAGAGTTAAATGACAAGAAATTTACTAAATTTACAGAATGACAAAAACAAACAAACAAACAAACGTATAATTATTTCAGGAATCTTTAGAATCTCATTAATTTCATTAATTTTTAGTTGATTGTTATAAGAATCAATTAAATATTAAAAGATTGTTTAAAACGTTTATTGCTTTATTAAATTAAAATAAAAGCTAATCTTGTAAATGTCCTTGTTAATTTTTATAAATATATATTCCCTTTTTTAATACAAAATACTTTTTTTTTTAAATTCAATGCTTCGCTATTACAGCAAATCTTTTAACTAAATTTTCTAAAACTGAATTTTCTAATTCATAAAGTTATGTTAAACACATCTCAGAAATTCAGATTAACACATTATTTCGAGCCTTTTTTGGCTCAAAAACGTAATATTCATTTAACTAGATGCAATTTCCTGCTCTTATTGGCATAAAAACCGATTTTTAACGCGGTTAATTATTCAGACAAATTAATTTAAGAGAAATTTATTTTTTATAGAAGAGACATTATTTTCTTTGGTGTTACATACAAACACAGATTTTGGAATTCATCCCCTATTGTATAATCTTGACCTATTTGGTGTATGAAAAATAATTTCATGGAATTTCAGATTATACTAGTATTAGAAATTAAACTGCCGAATCATTTAATTTTAAAATTATTTTTTACATAAAAATCATATTTTTCATTAGAAGATACACGCAATGAGATCTCAAATAATAAATTATTCTTCAGACGCAAAATTTCCAATTTCATTTATAATCATTTTGCAGAAAATCGTTTTGGAATTACGAGTGAAAAATTATCAGACAAAATATCGAACAATTTCAATAGCGCGTGCTCAGTTTTGCAGTACAGACTTGAATTCCTTTTTCCTCATCCAATTTATATTCTAATTACGAATCTTTTTCCTCGACGAATTCCGAAGACATAACAAAAATAATGAAAAAGAAAACAAATAAAAAAAAAGAAAGAAAGAAAAAAGAATTCGAATCACATTATCAGCAGCAGATGTTTAAAATGGCGGACGTATAAACCCGAACAAAATTGCCGGTCGAAGTCGAGACATTCTACAATTTCTCTGTTCTCTTAATGAGTTTTAGAGAGCACAATTCCAGGTGGAAGACATGGGATGTTTTAAAGATTTAACTTCCTTCCCTACGAGATATGCATTTTAGATTACAAAAAGATGAAGAAAAAAGAGTCAAATGCTGATATAATGCAGCAAATGTCATTAAAAAAAGCCACAGAAGGTTCGTGTTTTAGGGAAAATGTTTCAAGATCTTTTTTCCCCCTCTCCTTCTTTTGAGTCACTCGTTTGATGCAGAAATAATGGAAATGGCCGAAAAGGAAACATTTGCCGAAAAGATATTTCAGAGTTTATTTTACCAGATATGAAGTCGTTTCGGATATTATTTCTGACTTATAGAATATTTGTTTAAATGACTTTACTTATCTTTATATTAACGTTATATTTTAAATGTGCTATTTTGTTAAATATGAAACGTTATTTAATTGAAGTAAAAATAATTTAAATTCCCTTAAATGCCATTTTATTTAATTCTATTTTGCTCTGTTAAATGTTCGAAGTTTTCAAAGAAAGAATATTATAAAGGAAAGGTTTTTGCATGGTCATTGCATTTAATATTTATTTAGCATAATTTCAGAACTGCTACTAACTTGTACTTTAACAAAGTAATATTTATTAAGAAATATTTCAAAATTTAATAATAGGTAAAGAGCTTTGCTTGTCAGAAATTTCATAAAGGAAGTTCTTTTCGCTGTTAATACTTTTACTTTAACATGAAAGTAATGTATTTTCACCACATAATAATTTGTTTTCGAAAGAGAATTGATAATAGACCAAACATGCTATTAACTTTGTACTTTTGTACCTAAGAGGGTTTTAATGTGGATCGTATAGCGATTAACTTACACGAACACCTTCTTTGTTCTTTAAAGTAAGGATTTATTTATTATTCCTAAACCTGAAACTATATAATCGTTGTATCTAATAATTCAACATTAACTTAGTTATCCTTGGTAAAACTTTAATTATCATGTCATAGCATGATGTTATTTTAGGAATGAGGTAAACAAAAATAAATCCGTTGGCGAAAAATAAAAAAAAAGCTTTATTATTTTCAAGATCACGTAAAAAAATCAGCTTTTATTAAAGCGTTGCCATCGCATTTACAAAAACTCCGATTAAAAAAATAAGTTAATGAATACAGCAAATAAAACAAAAACAAAAATGTCATTTTGAGAACGTGTTTATATGAAATGAAATAAATAAGAAATGTGATATTTTTTGAAACAATCAATGCGAGACAAAGTTTTTTTTTATCGTTTGCAATACTAAAGTGACTCATTCAAATGAAACGATTAAAATGAATAAAAATACAATTTAACTCGCACGAGCACGTGGTGCTTGGCCGTACAAGAAATGATGTTCTGACCGGATACATTGACATACGCATAGCAGATTTCATTTTAATCTTTTATATATTTTTTTGTTATCCGGTAGTGGCCTATCCGTAGGGATCTATCCGTAGTGGTCTGATCCGTAGGGTCTGATGACAGGGTCTTCTCTCTGGGAAGGCAAGTTCCCAGGTTTCAGACTCGATTCCCTCAAAGAACCGTCGTGTAGGTGCGTTTGGTGCGTTTTAAATTCATTGGGGGAAAAATGTCCTTCAATTGGTGTGGCGCAAAAGTTTGGGGAGGAGATGCTAGCTCTGATATCGTCCTTGTCAACAGATCCTAAGTTAAAAATTACGAAGTCCATCCCAAAATAGCCCTTTGTTGCTTTGAAATGAAACATTAACATGAAAAAACTAAACTAATATTTTCGTGTCTGGGAGAGACGTAAGAAATGCGAGTTACAGGATTACACAATGATCTCTCTTTTATTTCGATATTAACTGAGATGGAAGAAATCCAATTCCACTTTTATTTTGTAATATATATACTTTTTGATTTACATGCACTTATTTCTAGTACACTGAATCCATTGCATACTTATTTTTCGGTATTATAAAAAAGTGGAAAAATAAAATCATTCCATATTAACTCTAATTTACTCATTCCATTCAAAATAAAATCATTCCATATTTGATTAACTCATTCCATTTCAAATAAAATCATTCCATATTAACTCTAATTAACTCATTCCATTCAAAATAAAATCATTCCATATTTGATTAACTCATTTCATTTCAAATAAAATCATTCCATATTAACTCTAATTAACTCATTCCATTCAAAATAAAATCATTCCATATTTGATTAACTCATTCCATTCAAAATAAAATCATTCCATATTTGATTAACTCATTCCATTCAAAATAAAATCATTCCCTATTAACTCTAATTAACTCATTCCATTCAAAATAAGATCATTCCCTATTAACTCTAATTAACTCATTCCATTCAAAATAAGATCATTCCATATTAACTCTAATTAACTCATTCCATTCAAAATAAGATCATTCCATATTAACTCTAATTAACTCATTCCATTTAAAATAAAATCATTCCACATTAACCCTAATTAACTCATTCCATTTACAATAAAATCATTCCATATTAACTCTTTTAATAATAAAAGGCCATAAACGCTTATTTAACAAAATTACAGTAGGCGCGAAGATTTTTTTTTTTTGGCTTTCACTGGGATATTTCCTCCCATTTGCGTTAAGTGTGATTCATGGAAATGAATACCTAAAGATCGTGCTTTATATACCAGAGATATTCGCCTTGATAGATATGTATTATGAAGGACAGGAGGATTTTCTGGAGATTCCCAAAGAATAGAGAAACTTTATTGGCAACTAAGCGGAATACTCTTTTAAATCCAACTTTTTAATAACACGGACTGTCGTTACGGTTAAAGGGGGTAAAAGATTTTTTTTAAATCTTAGAAAAAAAGTTCGGAAGCTCAAGCATTCTGATACACCCGGAACTCAAACGATCTTAGGAATAAAATCATTAACAGGCAGGAAAGCCATTATTCTAAATTGGTCACCAAAGGCGGCTAGTTTAATATAAATCTAATCAGCAGCATTGATTACTCTGAAACTTTCTCATATCCGCTTCAGGAAATATATTCGGAACCGGAGGGTTTCAGGTTCGAGACCTGATCACACCGAAAAACCGTCGTGTGAGCGGTTCTGGTGCCCCTCAAATGACCGGGACAAACATCCTCTCGTTGGTGTGGCTTGGTGTAAAGAGGAAGATGCCAGTTCAGGTGTCATCCTCATCATCTGATCGAGGTCAGTCCTAAAATAACCTTAACGTTGCTTTAAAATGGAACGTTAGTATAACTAAACGAAACTAATACTAAAACCAATAAGTGTATTATCTATTCCTGTAAATAAAACTGTTGATCTTAGTTAAAGGCTTGTGAATAATGGCATGATGAAATACGGATTGAATGTAGAATTGAATTGAATTGATGAAATCTGGAGTTATAAATGATGGATTGATGTGAATTTTGAATCTCTATGAATCAATCATAAGAATATTGTTACAAATGGGCGAGCGCCACGAAAATCACGAACATGGCGACGTTTGGCGAGGAGCTTCGAGCCAGCTTGGTTGTTTTGGCGAAAGGAATAGTCTAGTAGCCCCTGGATCACTCGTGGTATTTTGAGAAGTTTCGCGTGTTTCGAGGTACGCGCTTCCGCGGCTATATAAGGGACGAGTAGCCGTAGTTACGGAGTTAGTTGAGAGTTTTTTCCCCTCTCGGTAGAGAAGCGTCTTGCTGGACTAGCGGATTACTGTTCTTGCTTATTAGTGAACTGTGTTTGCGTTTGCTGTTAACGCTGTATTATTGAGCTCGCTGTGATTTACTGTTTGCTGTGCTACACGATAGCAGTTTTGCAGTCTGTGTTTGTTGTGCGTAAGGCTTGCATTTACGCTGTTAGTGACTGTTGACTGCTGGATTGTTTTTTATCTGAAGTTTTACTTTATCAAGTCATCCTGTAAATATCTGTAAATAAATTTGTTTGTGCTGTCCTCAAGTAAAGTCCATTCAATCCGAACTCACTACGCTAAAAATGTAACAATATGTATTTTGGGCTCCTTCTATCCGATACAATATGACCAAAATTTGACAGGGAACTACAGTTGTAGTTACAGAATCACTTACTGAATTTCATTGATTTAAATCATTTAGTTTATGAGTTACTGAGTTTACGTACACGCCGAAGTATGGTTTATGGTTTACACTCTTACAGATTTGATTCAAAATTTGATAAGAATCTATATTTGAAATGCTATACCTTTGTACCAAAGATGCAGCGTCTAAAATACGGATTCTTTAATTTGTTCGAAATTTTATCCAGTTTGTAACAGGTGGTGTATTTACAATCCAATGAAAGATGCTTTTTTGCCTTTTTCTTATTTATTTTCACACACATCTGTAACAAAACATGTACGATGAGCACACATAATATGTACAAGGTAAAAAGAATCCTGATTTTAAAATTTTAAATATAGGTAACAAAGAAGGTGCGAATAATTCCCTTTTGCCTCTAACATAGAGCGAGCGCTGCTTGCTTTCACCAGTTACACCTCAACACTCTGGTTGAAGCGTTTACAATAAAAAGCTCAAGTGCGCTGTCTATTTTCAATACTCTACTAAGAATAATAATACACATAAGATATAAAAAATTGCATACAAATAAATATAATGCTATACAAATAATACTAATACAAATATATAATACTGAGAATAAAACAAAAATTGAAAAAACTAAAATCACATAAACACAGTTCTTTGATTTTTACGTAATAGCGTTCATTTGAACAAAACAAGCAATTCTCTTGATAGAAATCAGTAAATTTGGCCTAAAGCCGATATACCGAATTTCATCCATTCAGCTCAAAGTGATTTTGAGTTATCAAGTTCATAAACAGGAATAATGCCAAAAACGTTTTTTTAGTTCGCAGGAAGGTTTTAAAAATGGAGATTTGTCAAAATTTTGAGTTCACTTTTTTTTGTTTATGACAATGATGATGATGTCGTATCCGCTTTTTTACCACGGAGAGAGGGGTGCAGTAGCTTCCGAGGGTATGGACTCCTGAGCACCCGAAGGTAGATGTCTGACTTCTAGCTCATATGAGGATGAAACACATACCCACACGCTTGCACGGCCTCTTTTTACATGGAAACACATTCACACATAGAACACAGAAGAATAACCATGCCCGAACCGGGGCTCACAGAATACGAGGAAGACGCGCTACCTCTGTGCCAGAAAGCCGGCTGATGACAATATTTTCTGTATATTTGGCATGAAAGCAAAATGTAGCCCATGTTTAAAAAAAACTTTTCTTCTTAAAGATATTAGGAACTTATAGTTTAAGCTATGAAATCTCTAATCAACTAAAAGAGGTGCCCATGAAATTTCTAGTATCCTTTTACGAAACGTATCTTCTTTCTTTTGGTCAATGCTTCAACAATAGACGAAGCTGATCCCTCAGTAACGTTACTTGTTTATTTACTGGAGGTTCTTTCTTCCAACCAAGCTTCAACACTCTTTAAAGCTGTTCTTTTCCTCCCTATCTTTTCTTTCCTCTCTTGAAGACCAATGAAGAAGCAGCATAAAGCTAAAGTACTTCTAAGCCGAATATAGAGATTCCTGTCCAGACTGGACATCGCAGAGCGTTTTCATCAAATAAAAGAAACTGAAAATGACCGTAACAAAACTCCTCTTTGTTTTGGAAGGAAAAAAGGCTTAACACCAGAATAAAGAACCGTGGAATTTCGATCAAATCTCGCTGAGACAAGACCTTTCTTCTTCAGGCAAAATAAAAATGGCGAAACTGTACACCGTCACCAAAAATAGATCCCATCGCACGGCAGACGAAAAACAATTCGAACATCGATAGCATTTCTTCATCACAATCAGCAAAATTTGAGGGAAACTGAAGTGAAGTAGGAGTTTTTTTTGTGTTGTTCGTAACATCTCCATGAAATGATTAGTCTGGAAAAAATTTCGCCTTGACATTTAGAGTTAACAGGAGAAAAAAATTGCAGAATTAAAAAGAAAAAAAAATGGTGATGTCGGAATTTTTATTCGTAATTTTGGGGCGTAATGACATGTAATTTAATTAGGTTGTTCGTGCGATTAAAGAAAGGAATAACTAGGTTCATTGGGGGAAATGGTTCCCATTAAAATCAAGTGGGGAAATGAAATAAAAAATAAATGCTGACAGCGCTTTGCTTTAAATAAAATTCGAGATTGATACAAATAATTAAATATAAAAAATATATATGCTGCTATTTTGTTGAGAATTAATTAAATTTAACAATAAAAAATCCTCATACTTCATTCATTCAAATTGGATAATAATAAATTGAAGTTTAATTAAAAAAAAAGATTGTCCCATCAAAGAATTACAAAAATAATTATTAGACGTATTACATTGTTATGGTATTGTAAATCGTTTTATTGTATGTAATAGTTTCAGTTACTCTGCTTTCTACAAATACTTGTATTCAAATCACTCAAATACAAAGTTTACTTTAATTTAATTTTTGAATTGCATGGATCTTACTTTTTCAAGCTGAAACCAAAATTCTATTTCCTTTTAATTTGTTTCAAAAGTTGCAAAACTCTGGAACCCTTTCTCCAGTTCTTTTTTCACCTCCTTTCTTTAATTTTAAGAGTGTGTCTGTACCTGGTCGAACAAAAAATTTTTATATCGTCATAATAGTTTAAAATTGAAATATATATATATGTGTGAAAAGATACCGCTTGATCTAATTTTGAATCCTAATAAATGTCCCACTTTTTATCTGGATATAAGCCGTATTATCTTTATTCTAAAATGTTCTCTTTTTTTTGTTCCAATTCTCACTTTTGCTGGCTAATGGCCTTTGCCATGAACATGAGCGCAGATGGCCGTCAGATATTTTAAGTCGAATGAGCGTCTCTTGTTTTTGAAGTAGCACCGACTAGGGCGCCAAGAGTAGGATTTAGCTACACGCTCATCACATTAGCTTGCACAGTCCCTTTTTACAGGGAGGCACAGTCACACTCCTCACAGATACAACCACAGTGTACAGAAAAACAACCCTACCCTAACCGGGATTCGAACCTAAGACGTCCAGATCACGAGAAAGACGCGATACCTCTGTGGCATGATGCCGACATTCCTACTTTTTTATCAATTAATTCTACATGCACTCTATAAAACTGCTGGTCCCAGCATTTCAGTATTTTCTCACGCTCAGAGGGAATTAATAAAAACTTTTAATGCTTACAACATTCTTTTAAAGACACCTAAATTTCACTTTCTTAAGACTGCATGGGTGAAAGAAATCCCTATCAAAATCTCATTGTAAAACTACTGAAGGGATCAATTTCTCCTCTTCTATACTATTTTTGCGATGAGGTATTTCTTTTGACATATTCTTTGTACTTAAATTATGCCTCCCATTGTGAAATAAATCGAGTTATATATTTCAACAGTTCCTTATTTTCGGCAACGTATCTGCTAAAATGAGTTAACTTGCAATAGTAGTGTAGATGTGAGTTTGGAAGAAGGATGGTTGATGTTAATCAGGGCAGAAGAACGAAATTGGAGGAAATTTAGCTCAAAGATAGATTATAGCTTTGAATAGGACATGGGATACTATTTATTCCTGTTAGTTAAGCTGCTAAATTTTTATTAATTGAAAACTAACTTTCTCGCCAAAATTCTTCATTTCCCCACCGCCAAATGAGTAAAGAGACTAGGCTTAACATGTTTTCGACCGTTAATTTCAAACGATTCTGTTTATTTTATTAGTGTTTGATACATTTAACATTAAACATTGTTAATTAAATTATTTTTCGGATTCATTTTGAAGAACCTTTGATTTAAAATAAAACAGAATAAAGGAAATTAAAATTTATATTGTGTTAACTGGCTTAAAAAATTCATACGTTTGTGTTGGCAAACAAAACACGTTTGTGTTGAAAATAAATGAGAACACACACGCGCGCGCAGTGTGTTCTCATTTATTTTCAACGGATACAGACTTGATTTTATTTTTAACTGACATAATTTTTTGATAAATTATTTCTTTGCGTTGTCCCAATTGGTGTTGAAAATTCACGCATGCATACGATTTGATATTTTAATTGTTATCATAATCGTTAGTTCTGTAACATACACATCAAACTTTTCACGCGTACGATGTCTCAGGTAAAAGCTAGTGGTGTATATTTCTGGAATGCATGTCTTAACGTGTTCTGTTTAGCACAGACAGTCTATAACTCAACAATGAATGTATTAAAAAAATGTGCGAAATGAAGTTTTTCCGATATTTGGCGACTTAAAGGATAAAAATGATGCAATTTTGTTTGTTTGTCTTTCTTCAAACTTGAATGAAACAGAAGGCATTTCCATGAATAATCATATTAGCATCTGATTTAGAGATTTCAAAACTACTGTGGTAAAATTTTCGTATATTTATTAATTCAGATTCTTTTAGCCGCATATTTAGATTGATGGTAAATCACGCATAATTATCAATAATGAGTCAACCTCAATTGTTCTTATAAATCAAACCATCATTCAAAGTGAGAATATATATTTTTTATACAGGGTGTCCAAAAAGTTCCCGTACTGATGATTTGTGAATTTATTTTACAAAAACAACAGATTTAAAAAGAATTATTTTTATGCCAATGATAAAAAAACCCTTTTAACATAACTAAGGAAAAAATACTGAGCTTAAATTTATTATAAATGTTCAAAATGTCCATCCCTTTCTTGGAGACAGAGCTGAACTCGTTTGCGCACGTTTTTGGAAACGCGTTTTAACATGCTAGGAGTGATTTCTTGTATCCTTTGGGTAATTGCGATTTTCAAATCATCTATTGTTTGAGGATCACCTTCATAAACTTTGTCCTTTAAATATCCCCGCAGAAAAAAGTCCAGGATGGTCAGACCAGGGGATCGAAGTGACCAAAGATTTTATGAGATAAGCCGATCGCCGAAAAAAGCTTCAAGCATGTCCATGGTTTCATTACTCGTATGACAAAATTTAATATACCTGAAAAAAAAATCATGGAAAATGATTTTTTAAATTTGGAGTACGGTAACTTTTTGGACACCCGGTATTTTTACTTGTGCCAAATTATCACGTGGTATAATTTTAACTTAAACCAGATCAATTTGTCTGTAATAAATTATTTTCGATCTTATTGAATTTGTCTGAAATGTGACATTCTTTATCTCCCCTGAAAGATTAAAAATTTTCAAACAAAAATGCATTTTTGCAGTTGAATAATGTTGATTGCTTGATTTTTAACTCGTCAAATAAAATTTGTTAATAAACTTATTTGAATCTAGCTATGAAGCAAAAGCAAAATCATGTATACCCGTTTTTCTCCTCTTTAAACCAACAGCGATAATTTATACAAGAGTTTTATTAATACAAATGTCCAGTCTTATCCTTCTTTCTCCCCAGAATGATAGTTAGTGTCTGCTGTTGCTTCTCCTTTTCCATCTTCTGACACTTTTCTTCATACTCAGGTTTCTGACACCCAAGGTGAAGGGTATTTACTCTTGACGCTAATCGTGTATTCGAAAAGTGTCTTTTTTCCCCCTTTCCTGATTTTTTTTTTGCTTTATTTGCCACTTCAGACTAAAAAAAATAGCTTGCTGAACTGCATATGATAAATTACTAGGAAGCATTATTATTTTTTTAAAAAAATAATATATGCATTCTTAATTATACTTTTGGAAATTTGATATCTTGTTTGATTATATAGGAGGTGTTGCTTTTATTTTAAATCTGTTGGTGAATGGTAAAATATATTTTACTGGCAATGTATGAAACACTGGCAATATATAGAATTTAAAAGAATTGTACATGATGCCGAAAGTCTTTAGGCAAAGTATAATATCTGATAATCATTGCATATTTGTATTGTAAATGATACCTATTCTTTCTATTGAATAACCAATGCTATTTAGGTAAATTATGATACAAGGTCTTGAAGTGTCATGCATAATTATACAAGTGACATAGTTATATAATTTATACTTGCATAGTTAGTGGGTGACTGGGGCAAAAAAATCTCTTTGATTATTATCTTAGGATTACCTTTGTACATCTATGTAATTATTTATCAATGAAAAATAAAATCAGTTTGAGTCTGAGGCCTACGATTTACGTTAGAGTTTTGTTAATGTTTCTTGTATTTAAATTAAGCATTGCAGAGCATATGTTAAAATGTCAACATTTTATATTCTTTAACTTGCTTTTTCTCTAATAACTTATTCAAACTTGCATTGCAATATATAAATATATATAAACTATAGGTACAGAGCGTCATGTTAACTAGGCACGCTAGCTTCAACTGCTTCTCTATGATTCAACGGGCCGCAGCTGGGTTCACATTCATTTGGCTTAAGATAAATGGAGGCCTTCATACTCAAAAGAGAATTGAGGAAATGTTTATTATAATGGTGAGTTTTGATATAAATCTTTGTTTTATGGTGAACAAAGAAATAACTTTATAGTTTTCTGTTCAAACCGACTTTTTTGTTGTCCAGCCTTTGCTTCCGCCACATTAGGCCAGTTACCCGAAAATGTACTGTTTATATTTTTTTTCGGTATCGGTGAGGTTTAAAAATATGGAGATTTCCTTGAGTCTCGAATTCAAATGTTGTTGTTGTTATTAGTGGCACTTGCCATGAACAAACTTCGCCGAGACATCAACGAGTTTAAAGCCGAAAAGGGCGTCTCTTGTTTTTGAAATAACCCCAACCAGGGTTAAGAGTACGATTTAGCCATTCACTCACCACTGTCTCTTGCACAGCCTCTTCTTACGGGGTAGAACATTCATACACCTTACCGATAGAACACAGAAGAACAACCATGTTCGAACCCAGGACACCCAGCTCTCAGTGAAGACGCGCTACCTCTGTGCCAGAAAGCAGAAGCAGGCAAAATCATCTATATTACATGTTCATGTTTATACATCATTATCAACTTGATGAATTAAATAAACTTATACAGCTTTAACGCGTCAAATGTAAATACCTGCCAAATTTGAAGTCAAATCCATGAGAGGGTTGAAAGTGTAAAGTGATAACTTAAAGAGACAACTCGACGAACATATGAACAGTGCTGTTCATTTTTTGGTGATTACAGTTATACCTTTTTAGTGAATTTCGATTTTAATCGGTCGAGAACAAAGCTTCTAAAACATAAATTTGCTAAATGCCATAAAACAACCTTCAAAGATCACATAATAGATTCAGTGAAGACACTAAATTCACAACCACGATTTATATTTCTTAACTGTTGATCGTTAATGCCATACTAGGAATTCGCGCCCTAACCCAAGGCTCACAGTTTTATGGGGGAAAACGATGGTGACATAATTTTTAGGGAATATGCAATAATGTTTTACGGAGACCCATTGATTATCAGAACTTTACAAGAGTTCGTGATGATTCAGTGTAGTTAAGATACTGCTTTCCTAGGAAAAAACGATTATTTTCAACATGTGATGCCTTTTTGAGCTCTCAGAGAAGACGCGCTACCTCTACGTCAGGACGGCGGCTATTCAAATGTTTTAAAATAACGACGTTTTCGCATTTATATTACATATACTAGAAATCAAAAATGTACATTACGATATAAAAAAATCTTCCACATTGAAAGTTTTTACCTTATTTAAATTAAAACCCAAACATATAACAAATATAATCAAATTCAATGCCCACTAAAAATGGTAACAAAAGCACCGCCCAAAATATTTCCCGATCAAATTTTATTGAAAAAACACACAAACCAGTACTCAACTTCAACAATACCTTAACATTACTCTGTCATAACACACTGCAAAAATTAAATTTACAACTAACCATAACCCAAAGAATCCATTTTAACTTACTTAACTCTCCCCGACAATTCATCCGAGCAGCGGTTTATTAATATGAATGTCCAACCTGAACCATCCATTCCTCCAGAATGCTGGGTATATCGTCTGCTGGCTTTTTCTCCCTCGCTCCATCCCCACCGCGGACGACCCCTCGAACACTTCATCATCCCGGTTTCCTGACACCTAAAGTGGGAGGCATTTATTTATGACGCTAATCGCGGTTTTGAAGCATGTTCTCTTTTCTCTGCAGAAATTTCCTCACACTTAGCGGCCATTAACAGAGATACATGAACGGCTAACTGACTGGAACGAGCTATAATAAACGGCCTCGGATCTAAATTATTTTAAAAGGAATGAATTTGAGGTTTTCGGAAATTTTATCTGTTTTCATGCGTTTTTTTTGAATTGCTGTTTGGTTTGATGTAATTGCGTGTGCAATGTATTCGGTTTATTATGTGGGAAAGCGTTGGAGAATCTTTATTGAACGATGACTTTCATAGCGGGAATTAGAAGATAGGGGCCAGCTCGTGATAATATAAATTAATTTCTATTGTTATTGTTCCTTATGGCACTTGCCATGGACAACTTGCTGAGGCAGTCAGTGATTGAACCCTTTGCGGTTAATCGCAAACAGAAATTCGAACAACAGAACAAAAATTCGTTAATATTTTTATAAATTATTTTTCACATCGTTATTAGAATTCTTTCTATTCATCCATTTAAGTACGAGTAAATTTTTAACCCTTTGCACTCCGATGGTGCTTCTGACTCACCATTCAAGATTGTGCATCTTTTTGACATTTTATTTATTTATTTTTCAAATTTAATTGTTGTAAGCGCCAACATAATGAATGGTTAAAAGATGTAGATTAATTTTTCAAAGAAATTCGACTTAAAAGAATTAAGTATTTTTATTTTTCATAGCAATAAACAAATCTTTGTATTATGAATGAATGTGTATTATGAATGAAGGTGAATAATTTTGCATCTAATTATTTTTCGGACTGCAAAGGGTTAAGCCTTATCAGCGTCTCTTGGTTTTTATAAGCGCTAACTAGGGACAAGAGTACATATTTTGCCCTTTCATCACATTCGCTAGCACAGCCCTTTTTTACAAGGGGGGCATTTACACACCTTACAAGGATAAACAACCATGCTCGGACCGGAACTTAAGCCCAGGGCACCAAGATCACGCGGAAGATGCGCTCATAACTTTAAGAACGTCAGATATGAAAACTTGAAGTTACAGAACCACGAAAGATAACATACAATTTTAAAATAAATAAGTAAAGATGAAACTATTAAGTATCTGAACTAAAGAGTCTTTGAATAGTCATCTTTTGAAATTGTTGATTTTTTAAAATAAAATATAGTCTCTTTTTTTTTTGGAAAACACCACTATGTACATCAAAATGCCATGCGTCATATGGCATGGTTGGCAAATATAGTCAGACTTAAGATTCAATGGAACCGGTTACACATTGGAAATTTTGCATATTTTCTTTAAACTTTGACGATGAAGTTGATTTCCGTCTGGATTACTTAGAGTATTAATAAATTAGGGTTAAGACTAAGCAATATTATGGATTGGATAAAAACTACTTATAAGTATATATATATTTCTTTTCATTATATACGGACAGAACAATTAGACAAATGTGAAATTCTACAGCGGATAGTTTGATATAAAAACTTTAATGAATCATGAAAGTAAAATTCAATATAAAAGATTTAAATGAATTTAAATCCTATATTTATGAATATCGCAGCTTTCAATTTCCTCTCTTTGTCATTAATTGTGATTCATCGAGTACTTACGGTTAGTTCTTGGTTCATCAGAGATGCTCGCCCAAATAAATTTGGAAAAAAGGAAAGTTTTTTTTTTTTGAAAATTCTGGAATTATTCTAGGCCACAGTGACCTTATCCTTGACAGTGATCAAGGACAAAGTATGTCCTGGTTAGAAAATCACGTTTTTGAAGCACACAGCACCACTTCATGCCCCTGCAACTATAAACCACTTGGTTATTTAAACAATGTAATGAGCATGAAGTGGAAGATATAATGAAATACGGTCCTGTTCTATACACTCCTGTGACTGCCGTTTTTGGGACAAGAAGATCCCAGGTTCCACTGAAAAACCATCGTAGAAGTGGTTATAATTCACGTTAAATTCGTCGGAGCCAAATGTCCACTGACGTCGTGTGGAAGTTTGGAGAGGGCAGTGCCATCTAAGGTGTCGTTTTCGTCATCTGAACAAGGTTCAAAATTACAAGATTCATCTCAAAATGGTATAACTACTGCTTTAAAATGGGACGTTAAAACACCTAAATTAAATTAAGTCAAAACATGTACATATACATTCGCCCAAGAATGTGCATATACATGTGCATTCAAGTGGACTCCTCTTTTACAAATCAATCCCTTAAAAACATGGCCTTTCATGTTCTTTTTCAGAAGTCAGGAATCCTTTTATCCTTTTAAGAGATATTCAGGCTTATCAATAGTCTGTGGCATCTGAACTCGAAAAGTTTTAGGAATAAGAGGGTTAAAGGTGAGAAAATCTTTCCTAAATAAAAACATTTATTCATAGGATTACTCTTATTTAGAAATAAAGAAATCTCTTTTGGCAGAAAACTAACTATAGTCTTTACTCTGTCTGTTTACAATGAAAAATCTACCAGTAATTGAACTTCCAGACGATCCAGCGAAAAGTAAAAGAAATACCCCATAATAAATGAAGCTGTAAAACTCTGGAAAGTTCGCCGACAACCATTGCGTGACGGTGCTTCTAAAGGTTTTCAAGAAAGAACTTAAAGAAAACAGATTAAATGGTAAAAAGAGTCTCACAATTTAGTTTTAAAATGCCACCCTTCACAATTGCTGTTTTGAGACGTGCTTTTGTAAAATTCAAGTAAATATACAGCTATAGGATCCGAAACATCACATTCAAATAAGGCAAAGTCACCTTTTTAGAGTGCCGTTGAATATATATTCTTTTCAACGAAATTCGATTCAAATACCTTGTTTTGAAATGGCTAACATTTTGTTTCTTTAACGATTCAATGTCATGTAAATTTTATGTCGGGATAAATTTCTAAAGGTTTATCTTCTTAAAGGATGAAAAGGCTTATTTAAATATAACATAAACGCATTCTGAAAACTTGTTGATTGATTTAACTATGCATAAAGCTAGCCGTTTCTGTAATAATCAAGAACAATAATAGATATTTAACACAATTTTTGTTTAAAGCTTTAAGGTGCTTTCGAAGACATAGATGACACTTTGAATTTTAAAGTTCATTTTATTCCATTACGGGAGTTCGTTTATTCCATCACGTTCTGCTGGTACACGCATTATGTACCAGCAGAAGCTACAAGCTCAACACAGAACGACACAAAACGGAATGAGGAAAAGCTGATGAAACATTTATCTCTGTAAATATACATTGTGAGATTTTAATAGGGATTTCTATAGCATGTCAATCCCATATAAATAACGTGTAAGGAAATCAGAGGGATATTTTAAAGGAATATAGTTCAAAGGACAATATTTTATTTCTTCACTAGGAGTGTGGAAATCTGTAGGCTTTAAGCCGATTCAGCAATTTTACAAAGCTTCCGTATAAATTAACTAGAACAAGTGGAATGGATAAGGAAATAAGAGAATATTTTTATAATGAAGTAACTATGGGCTAAATTAAGATAAAGCTTTAAAAATTAATTGGGGTTTAATTTAACTTTAAAATATCATTTCACATATATACATATATACCGAGGGACAGACGAGAGACTTTCCAATTTTTAAGCTCGCTTCATTTCTATCCTGGGAGATGCAAGGAGAACGGATAAGGCAAGCAAGTTCAAATCACGACAAGAAACTAAAGAAACAAAAAAGTGGGAGAAATTAATTCTCTGTTCATATAAACCATAAGATTTTTATAGGGATTTCTATACAAGGACTGATTTATACAAGGGAAACGTAGAGATAATTTATAAGAATTCGTTTAGATCAGCATATTTTTTCCCTTCACTTGGAGCGCGGGGATCTCTAACCAAAGTGTTCTCACAGAGCTTTTGCTGCATTAATTAAATAGAAAAAGTGTAATGGGATCAGGAAATAAGAGAATATTTTAGAATGAAATTACTATGGGCTAAATTAAGACATAATTTAGGCCATTTGATTTTGCTTTCCAACTTAATGTAAAACATAGCGGAAAAGAATGATAGACACTCAGTAAGCGCGTTTTTTCGATGATGTGATGCCTTCATTATACCGAATCTGAAGCTTAGAGAGTTGTCGGCTGGTTATAGGGTGGTCAAATACAAGTCGAAATAGCAGAGGTCCTCGCAGTTTCGAAAAGTGTGATTTCCAGGATCTAGAACTTTTTTTGGAACCTAGAAATACTGCAGAAAGATCACGACAAGGGCGTATACGTACAACAACATCCAATGAAAACCGTTATTTAACGCTAACGACTCGGAGATACCGAAGTTTGTTTAGTTATATTAACGCCACGTTATAAAGCAATACTAGGAATATTTGGGACAGACCTCGTAATTTTGAACCTCTATCAGATGACGAGGAAGGTTTCAGAGCTGACACCCACTCTCCACCAGCGGAGGACGTTTGGCCTTGACAGATTTAACGTACAGACCCCCTTACACGACGGTTCTTCGGTGGAATCGGGTCTAGAACCTGAATGCCTACGGCAAACGAACTTGGACCTTAACATCAGGTAAGATCGTTATTTAACATTAGTGTCTTGGAGACTCCAAAGTTTGTTTGTTTAGTTATATTAACTTCCCGTTATAAAGCAACACTATGACTATTTGGGATAGACCTCGTAATTTTGAGCCTTGGTCAGATTACAAGACGACACCTGAAGGACACCCCCCCTTGCTATACCACACCACAACAACAGGAGAACGTTTGACTCTGATGGAATTTCCCTTCAACAGACCCCCTTAAATGACAATTCTTTGGTTGAATCGGGTCTCGAATCTGAAAGCCTGTGACACATAACCGAGACCCAATCACCAGGCCACCGCCTCCCTTCGGAGACACCAAAATGAGAAAGCTACTCTTCTTTAGCAATCCCCTCGATCAGCTACTGGCACCAAAGTTCCGACACAAAGTGCTCTCCCAAACAAATTCCAATTCTTCCAGGCCACTCCCTATCACATCCTTGAGTGCCTTGACCTCAGTGTAGGGGATATTTATTCATCTCCTTGGACAGTCACCGACCATCTCAGAATCAACGGTATATTTGATCTGGTCTGACTCCGTCAGACCATGATGGAGATAAGAAGATGATGATGAAGAAGAAGATCTGTATGCTCGCCGACCAATAGTGTATGTCACGATAACAGGTACTGTTACAGCAGAGCATGTGACTAACAGGTGGAGGTAACAAAACATGTGAATTGGGGGAGAAATGAACAGAACAATATTTTTATCTCTGGTGAATACCATTTTCGTGTTCATCCTGATAATAGTCATATTTTCTTCTGAAGGGAACGTGGCGCTAGAATTCTGCGTTCGTGCAAGAAATTGTAAGATTTGGCGGTAGAAGAGTGATGTTCTATGCTGGCATCTCCATTGAAGTTCGCGCCAATCTTCATATAACTCAAAATGGAGCTCTGACCAGCCGCCGATATAGAGACGAGATCCTGAGACCTATTGTTGTCTCTTACGCTGCTGCATTTGGAGATGACTTCATGTTAACGAACAACAATTCTTGACCACATCATGCTAACTTTGTGAATGATTTCCTTCTGGAGACAGGGTCATAAGAATGGATTGTCCAGCGTGTTTTCGGACATGAACTCAGTCGAGCATGTTTGGAACATTCTAGACAGATGAATTGCTAGACACCAAACCCCCACCCCACTCCCGAAAAATCCCCAAGAACCGGAAAGAGCTTTTCTGGAACAGAAAAACAAAAACCCTAGCCCCTATTTAAAACCCACATTAATTCGATGCCTCAAAGACGTTAAACGTTGCTGGCCTTCAGAAGAAACCATATCCACAACTAAAAGCGATTTCCATTTAAGGAAACACCTTTTTTATTTGTTTTTCTCATACGCAGAAGTGTTTTTCCCCTTTGTACTCAAATGCTCAATGAAATATTTTTTCTGCCAAACAAATGCCATTTTTATCTCATATAGCATACCACGTCTATCAATAATGTATCAATCATTCAAACAATCCTCCAGGTTCAATATCGACCTGCAACTTCGATATCCTTTAATTGTTTTGAGCAGTGTATGTTAATATTCTAACAATCTATGCATAAAAAAGAAGAGAAAATCGCTATTTTCTCTTCTTTAAGTGATGTATAGTAGTGACCATTAGTGACCATTAAGTGATGTATAGTAGGGAAAAAAAATCAACTCTTTGATACGAGATGCGGATCAGTTCGGGCATTAATTTGTTTTTGATTACCTCCTCACAAAGAAGTTTATTGCCAATGAAATCAATCAAATCAGGGGATAGCTACACCAATCATCACTAATGGATCTATAATCCCCCTTTTTTACATGTCCATTAATGTCAAACCAGGAAAAAAGATTGCACACGTGACTTGAATAAACAAAAGCAAAAAAAAAAAAAAAGAAAAAAAAGAATGAATGAGTGCATAAAATTTAGTTGTTTTCCTTCACTTACACGATCTTTGAATGAGAGAAGCAGAAATGGAGGAAATGGTTGTATTGATGATGACGTTAAATTTGGCTGAACCTCTGAGTGAAGAGTTTCTCAGACTCACAATTCTAACGGTGTTATTAGATATTTTATTGGATTTTCTTTTTTTATTAATTAGCTAAAATTTTCATCACATTTACAACTTTTCAATTGGATACAAGTATTTTATCCGTCTAGTCGAATTGTATAAAACCACCATTGCTAAAATAGTTAGTTGATAGTTAATACCATCTCAACTTTTTTTAACTATTACGTGAGGCACTTATTGGATTTTGTAATATTCTTTCTTTACTAAATTACTTTTTAACTATATAGTAAGACCTAATTTATGAAACTAATCTGGAAATAAGAGTCCAAAAAGAAATGCCACTTTTTTCGTCTAATTTTATAGTTAATTCGAGTCGTTTTCGTCGATGTTCCACATTGAAGCAGAGCCGTGTGCTCTAGTGTCCTTCAATGGCGAAAAGTTACACGTTCAAAGCTCCTCTTTCCTCGAACAACTATTTGGTGCACGTTAAATCCGTAAAGGCCAAATGTCCGCCCTTTGGTGCTGCGTGGGAGCTATCTCAGGTATTGTCCTCGACATTTGACCGGGGTTTAAAAATTACGAAGTCCTTCCACAAATAGCCCTAGTGTTACTTGAAAAGTTAGGATGACTAAACTAAATAAACTAAACCTCACAGAACTGCCATGCAAATAAACAGATTTAAGCGCTTTTAATCCGTCGAAGATAGTTGTCTTACCCCCAGTGTGGTGTGGAGGTTTGGAAAGGAGAGGGACATCTCGTCAGTTGCTCGTAATTCAAAATTACGTGATCCATTCTTAACCCATTGCATCGTTTCAAAACTGGATTTCCGTCCCAAACAAACCCCATTCCATAACATATTGTCTAGACAGTTGATCTAAGACTGAAGTTTTAAAAGGTACAAAATCCACTTACAGGACACATCTTATTTCTATCAGGCTCAATGCTAAGTGCATATAATTATAAAAGTTGTTGTTCTCTTGTTCCACTTTATAACGGAAGGAGGGGTGAAGTAGCTTCAGAGGGCATGGATCCCTGAGTACCCGAGAGCAGAAGTCTAATTTCTAGTTCACACACGTCACAAATCTTTTTTACGGGGAGGACTTCATTCATGCATTTAGATCTGTAACAGAGAACGATCACCTGTGATCCAGTTACCCCCACTGGTACTTTTCTTGGCGTGAAGAACAACAACAGATTTAATGTGCGCCACACACTCACACAGAGAGTTTTCAGCTGGCGGGTTCGAACTCGCAGCTCAAGGGATGTGAATCCAGTGCCCTATCAACCAGCCTATCCTGACAAATGTAATTATAAATGAATTCTTTTATTAAATTAATACATAGAAGTAAGAACTTTTATCTCTATTTTCTTTCCTATATGTATCTGCAAACTTTGGCAAATGCTATATCTGCATCGGATATTCGTAAATCATTTAATATTGTACTAAGACGATATATGCATCATTACATTTTTACATGCATTTTATTAGTAAAAAATGGTTCAGTTTGAATATTATGAAACCCAAAAATGATAGGTGAAGTATGTGATACGGATCCCTCTTTAACTTATCTAATGACGTCCATGAATTAAATACTTCTCATAATGAAGAAATACACCTAGTCTCTTTTATCTTCTATAAGATAAAAGAGACCATAGAGTTTTTGAGCCCTACCAATATATTGGAATATATGGTTCAAAATACATGTAACACATAATTCCAAAATGCATAACATGAATAATAAATGTTTGAAAAATTCATAACTTCAAGCAAAGCATCGTTGAGAAGAAACCAAAATTTTAAGACTTTGAGAAATGCATTATGAACGTCATACTCAGAAATTAATTTATTTGTATAATATAGTAACAGAGCAGTTTAAATAAAAGGAGTTAGTTTTCATGAATATCAGAAAGAAAATTATTTTCCATCCTAGATTATTTTAGAATTCAATAGTTCGTATAATCCTTTTTAATGAAAATATATAAAATTTGAATAATAATTTAAATTTTTAAGTTCGACAGAAAATGAGGAATTTAATTTTCGACTTTTTAGATAATGTAAAAGAAAAAAAGTGTACGAGGAAATCTTAGAATTATCTTAGAAATTATTTTAGATAGGAAAACTTTTTAAAATCTGAATAGTTTAAAGAAAAGGATTTATATTTATGCGTGTTGAAGTATAAATAATTGTTTCCCATTCGGTTTCACAGTTTTAGAAAATGTATAAAAGTAGAATACTTCATATTAAAAAGTTTCATTCTCAAATTCCTCAAGTATTTACTAAAATCTACGCATTTAAAATGTACAAAATGTGCACATTACAAATAATGATAGAAACAATAATTCATTTTAATCATGGCAACTAACTGTTTGTGATAATATCCTTTCTTAGCGTTACCCGAGAAAATCCAACATTTAATTCAGTAATTGCTGAAGAACTTTGGTCGCCATTTTGTTTTTTGGAATATTTACATTTTGTTTTATTTTGCTTTTTTCCATTCTCGAGGATAAACATTTTATCCAAAGCATTACAAGGGAAAAAATCGTAAAAGTAAAAAGAATAATTCATTTAAACAAATTATCAAGAACGAAGTTAAGGAAAACAGAATTCTAATCTTTCTGTAAAGGAAAAATAAATAAAAAGCATGGCGTGGATTTCTGTTAATTGGATCAAGCGTTAGATTTCGAGTTGGTAAAGATTATTAGGCTGGCTTAGTTCGTGTTTTTCTAGTTTTGAACCGTGAAGGCAAATGATTTTTTTTCCTTTCAGTTTGTAAAAGTTTATTTTGGTTAAACAAGCGTTAAATCTTCCTTTGAGAGCTATTAGCTAAAAAATTATTTCTTCAAGTTTTCACAATATTAATGAGTTGTATATTTAGCATTCGATTTCTTTAAAATTTAATTATCTATCGGATTAAACTTTTCTTTCACTAGAAATCATTGAATAAGCTTTTCAGAAACAGCGTAGGAAGCTATAAATAGAAAATATCATTTGAGGATATTTGTATCTTGTTACTTATTTTTATTATTTTTTTGAAATTTTTTAAAAAAATTAATTAAATACAGCGCGTTTGGGAAAAAGAAGTTTTAAATTCTAATTAAATAAGCCCTATCGTTGCAATGCTAATAAACGCATATTACTAATTATTTTCTTAGAAACAAGTTTTATTCATACTCCAAATTTTTGTAACTCCAAAAAAATTATTTATGCATATACTATTTCGAATATATTAGTAAATGCTAAATAATTAAAGTGTATCATTTCGAATATATTAGTAAATCATAACTAATTAAACTAACTAAGTTTGAATATATTCTAAATAACTTTCAGAAACATATTGAAATTTTTTGAAATACTTTGAAAATAATTTTTTAAGTTTATTGTTCGTTATCCCTACTAATAAATAAAAATGGATGTGTGTATGTGTAGTCGTTCTACACAAAAGGCTAAATTCTACCATGTTTGGCAAATTCGTACTTTTTAAGACGGAGAAATTCATTTCAGGAGGAATGTATTGAATTTTTAATTAGTTTAATTAATGAGAAAATGAAACGAAATATTGATGTTTTCACGTCATCATTTAAGAAAATGTTACAGTACAAAAAGGATTTTTATGCCATATAAAATTTCAAAAAGAAAATTCTTTTATTATCATATCAGAACATGATGTTATTTTGAAAATGAGGTAGCAAAAATCCGTAGGCGAAAAATTAAAATTTTATTATTTGCACGAACAGCTCCAAAAATCAGCTTTTATTATCGCGTTCCCATTGCATTTACTAAAGCTCTGATTAAAAAAATAAGTTACATGACTACGGCGAATAAAACCTAGAAAAATGTCAATTTGAGCACATGATTATATGATACGAAATAAGTAGGAAATGCGATATTTTTTAAAACAATAAATGCGAGACAAGGTTTTTTGGATCGTTTTCACGAATAAAAATATAATTTAACTTGCACGAGCACGTGGTGTCTGGCAGTTCAAGAAATGATGTTCTGACATGATACATTGAAATATGCATGGCAGATTTCATTTTAATCTTTTTCTAGAAATACTAATTTGATTATTAAGAAAATACGTTATTCATTTGAAGAGTTTTTTTAATAACTTGAGTAATTTTCAACAATAGAGATTGCTTTTTTTTTGTTTTGAATAGTTTTCATTCATTTTATGTTTCATATTCTATGACTAGAGTTTCTTCTAATATTTAAATCTAATATAGACGGATTCTTTTAATTGTCTGTATAATTTATAAGATGAATAAAGTAATGAATTTATAATATAGTAAAAGTTAAAAGTTGGATGAAAGGATTATTTATATTTTTTTAATAGAATTATGATATCATGGGACCGGTCTCCATTAGAAATTTTCATATGCACAAAGAACTTATCATATGCAAGGCTATTGAAATGACAAATTTATAATGTCTCCACCTTAATGGACTCGTGAATTTTTTAGAAGATTTAATTGAAATTAAAATTAGCCTATGCTCCCGATGAACCATTTGGTAGCTACAAGTCAATATTTATCAATGACATGCACATTGAAAGATTTATTTAATCATTTTAGTGAAAGTCAACTGATAGTCTCGTAATTTTTTCAAACCGGTTTAAACTGGTTAATGACTTAAATTGATTAAGACAATTCGTAAGAATTCAGAGATGGAATAATTTATAAATCAAGTTGTAACTTTAGTCAGCGATAAATCCCTAAATGTGACAACCTTCTGCATTTTTGCTAATAAGCCTAAAAGAGAAAAATTGATACCTCAAAAACGATAAATCGCCAATTTGTTGCCTACTTATTTTGAGCTTTCAAAAACCTCAAACCAAAACAATATCATGTTCCCGTATGATAAAAAATTTATGTTTTCTTTTGTGACTGCATTTTCTCTTTTTATTTGAATTATTGAACAGAATATTTTATTCTGCTTTAATGAATTAAAAGACCAATCATTCCTAATTGCACAAAATTTAAATATAATTGTTCATCTTACTGATGGAATAGAAAAAAGATGCTTTAAAATTTTTTTTATCGCTATTATTTTTCTTTATGTAAGTAACAAATAATAGAATTGGGGATATATTTCTCAAAAATAAAAATGATCTGGGAATTTCATTTTGAGTCTGGAAAGTTCAGATTAACGGAATGGTTCCATCTAATCCTAGAAGTAAGAAATTTAGGTATTTACGTATTAGTCCGTCGGCGACAATGGTTTAGTAACGTTGGCGATGGATTCAAATTTGGCGATAAACCATCAACGACAACGAAACGAACAAAATGACGAACGATAGTTCAGGTTTGAACAATTTTTTTTTGAAAACAGGCGTTTTTTTTGCCATCATTGGCGGTTTAGCAACTCATTGGCGACGCCTTCAAATTTGGTGATAAATATCGACGGTCTAATACGTAAGTACCGAAATTCTAATTATACCAAATTAAAAAATGAAAGCTCTTTTTATTGGTGGAATAGAAAAGTTATTTCTTTTTTTCACACATGTTTTACAACAATTATTATAAATTTTTTAAGTGCTTTCTATTCAATATCCATCAAAGTAATTCCAGCAGCTCTAATTCCCTCCTCAACACCTTTCAAGACCGATTAAGCGTCACACGAAAAGCCATTCCAGCTTCCAAGAAACTGGAACAAAATGGTAATCCTCAGCTCCATATCCGGCTGTCTAAGACTCTCGAGGGATTTGACCACACCCTACAAGCCTGTGCCTGGGATTCCCGTGGAAGCCCAGACACCACACCCGTTTTCCGGAATTCCACCCCCACCACCCCTTCGGCGATCCTCCAGGAGATCGATTGTAACCTTAAAATAACTTGATAAATACCCCAAAAGGGATGAAAATGCTACGGCATACGTAATGATATGTAAATTGATAGATTGTTGATTGGAATGGATGGGCTTGGCGTCGCTTTCAGCTGCAGAAGCACTCCCTGTAGTCGCCAAGTCCTGTATGTGTGAAGAGGAGAGGTGATTGTATTGTACGCTTGCAGGAAAGGAATCAAATGAGTAACTAGAAAGAATATGATTGAATTGGGCATTGAACTTTAATTGAACTAAACATTGAATATCGGATCATTCATATATTTATCCATTTTCTTCCAGGACAAGTAAAATTATAAAATGCAGAAAAAAACTTAATAATTCTAACGATATTCTATAAAAACTTGTTATAGTAAAACCCTGGTAAAGTTGGTAGGTTTCAAATTTATCTTTCAAAATCAAACATAAAATATTTATTTTTTTCAATATACCTTCAAAACTTCCTTTTGATAATTAGCAAAATACAAACAAAACTATTGTGAACCATAAATTAAGAAAAATATTTTCAAAACACATCAATTATTCAGTAATTATTATTATATTTTTGAGTTATTTTTAAAAAAATTGTTTATATTTTAAGTTGTTAAACATCCAACAAACATACCGTGGAGGCATTGACATACGGTGTTGTTGTTATTTATGGCACTAGCCATGTGGACAAGCCCCCCACTGATACAGTGGCAGATTCAAGCCGAAAGAAGCGTCTCTTGTTTTTGAAATAGAGCCAACTAGGGCCAAGAGTGTGACTTAGCTACACACTCACCACATTTGCTTGCAAAGCCCCTTTATACAGGGGGGGAGGTATAGTCACACATCTCTCAGATAGCACACAGAAGAAATACCCTGTCCAAGTCAGGACTCGAACCCGGGGCTCCCAGAACACGAGGAAGACGCGCTACCTCTGTACCAGAAAACCGGCATTGCCATACGGTAATATATATAATCGTTAAATTCTAGGTACTTGTTAATTGTGACGACGATCAAAAATCGCCAAGAAAAAAGAGTCACCGTTTTGGCGATTACAATTGGCAACAAACGATTCGCATCTGATTTGATCTCCCTCTTTCTCTCTATTAGCAATTTCTTTTTTAAACAATCAGATAATTCTACAAAATCCATAATTCATTTAAAAAACTAATGATTATGATTTCCAAATATCATGAGGTTTAAACAAAAGGGAAATCGCATTATCCCAATTGATTTATCATTTAACGTCAATACTAAGTATGAAATAAATTGTATTTCATGGAAACCGATGATTCAAATCAAAAAGTAAAAACAGTGAAATAAATTATTCTAGAAAAAATTCAATGGGGAGAAATCATTATAGGCTTTTGTACTTATGTCTTTTTTTGTTTCAGTCATGCATCAGAGTAATTACAAATTGAATTACAAATAATTTTTAAATCAAAACATCTTTGTCGAATACGCAAATTCATTTAAATAATTCAACTTGGTGATTTCTGGAAGAAACAAAAACTATATTTTAAAGAAACTTTTTTGAACTGGTTTTTTCTAGTTGTAAACATTCGTTTGGTTAAAAATCTTTTCTTATAGCTGTGGACGTTATTTTGTCACTTAAACATTTCAAAAAATCATTATTGGTACTTATCAGTTGTATCGCCAACCAAAAAGAGACAAGAAAAAAAATCGCCAATTTAGCGATTTCAATTAGCAGCATATTATTTGCACGTGATTTATATTTATGCACTTGAAAATATCTTTATAATTTGGCGAAGTTTTTCCTTCTCGCATTTTGGTTGCAGTTCAAACCAATAAGTACCACAAAATTAAATTAATTGAAACTAAATATTCATTGAAAATAATAAAAAGTGTTATATAAAGAAGTGAAAACTTCTTTTCGAAAATACAAAGGTACATCCATTTTTTGTGGGGAAGGGAACATACTGATTTTATTTTCAGAATAATTGTCTTAAATTCTGCATTTTCAATTCTTGGAAGAGTATAGACCAGACACTGACTTCAAATTTCTTTAATTCTATTCAGATTTTATTGAATAATCCTGCTTTCTATGATTCTGATTTATAGTCAGTAAATGGTATATACTTACAATCCAAAAAATTACCTTCGATTTATTGTTAATCAGCTTGATAAACCAGTGCATAGCAATGCTTTTTCTTACCTTTTATTTAATTTTTCTATTCCCACGATAAGTCACCAAAAAAAGCAAAAAGCAATTGTAACTTGGAGTTAACAATTCAGTTTTGGCGAATGTGACGTAATATAAAAATTGTTAAGTTAATCAAGAAATGCTAATACCTTTTCAGCTTTTACGATTTTACTAAGAAGAAAAAAAAAGCTCAATATTATAATTATGTAATTATTCATCACATTTTAATGCTTATTTGAAATTCGAAAAAAACCAATAAGTTAATTTTCAGTTTTAACTCGTAGTATCATAATAAATTATCATTATCTTTATTCGTTAATTATCTTTTTTCATTTTATGGCGGGCTTTAAAAATTTGAAAATAATTGAACGAATATCATTAGGAACAATAATTTATTTAAAAGCATCTATTTGAGATGAAATTAAAGATCGTTTTATATTCAAAAGATCATCTTTATTAGTTATAAAATTTCACATAAAAGACTTAGTTAATTCTTTAATAAAATAACCTTGTTAAAATTATTGAATTTAATACTTTTAAATGCTTTATCTCTGAGCACCTCAAATCATTTCATCAATAATTCTATTTTAAATTTGAAACAACTTGAATAGTATTCAATTTACTAAAAAAGAATAAAACATAATGCATTCATCCTAAACTATTTATTATTCATTTCGTTTCACTTAATTTTAAAATAATGTCAGACGATAAATATTTGCCCGAATAAATTTATTTTTCAAGCTGAATAGCGTATCAAAAAGGATATCGATATTATTTTTTCTATAAGGCTGTAATTATAAAGTGTCTGATTAATAAATAGTGAATTCAGTCTCAGCTCGTCTGTTATCAGTAATTTTAACTGTAAACAAGAGAATACTTGAATGTCTCGTGTTAATGGAATATTCTAATTATGTTCATTTTGGAAATTTACTCTTTTCAGATTGAAGTGTTTCAGATAAAATTATTTTTTTTAACATTTTCTGAAATGAGACCTTCACGAGTGGAAAATAAATGGCTGAAAGTAAGTTATAATTTAATTTTTATTACCATTATGGGAAATAATGGAAAATTTTGTAAATAATATAAAAATCAATCTGAATTTGGATGTCCATTTCGTTTTGAAAAGAAATAAGAGTAGAAAGTTACAAAAATGTATGAAAAATTGTATTATTTACTAAAACTATTTTATTTATTGAAGATTGTTTTTTGATTGTATATTTTCTTAATACGTCATATTTTCATTTTTGATGCATCGATGAAATTAATGAAAATACAAATTGCTACCCATTGTTTTATAGAAAAGTATTAAGCAAATTCAACAAAAATAAAAATAGCTTATAAGTTGGAAAAAAACATTAAAATAAAAATTATCATTATCTGTAACTAAGAAAAGGTTAAATGATAGTATATATTACTATATTAAATAGTTAATTTTTAAACTAAAGATTTTTTCAATTAATATATTTTTTATTTCTGATAATTTTTTCTATTTGTATTTCTTTTCTATGTTTATTTCTTATATGCATTTAAAAAGCATTTAAATTTATGCGTTTAAAAAGTTATATTAACTTTGTAAATGCATAAATTATGTTTTATTAGTATTCTACACATTTATATGTTATTTATTCAAATTCTAAATGTGATTAAAAAATTTTTAAGAAGAGCTTCAAAAATTAAAATTTAATACTCATTTTTGTTCAAACTGAATAAAGCAATTTTTATAAACGTTTTGTAGTTCTTGACTTACTGAGTAAGTAAACCGGTTATTTACAAATATTTGTAATTCTTTTTACTGTTTCATTAAGCAAAAAATTGGACATTGTTTGAACAAATCAACATCATTGTTGTTCAAACAAAATGTGTGATCCTTTCATGATTTTCTAAACTGGAAGATTTTTGCTTTACATCTTTAAAAAAAACATTTAGCTTCAATTTTTCAAAAGACATTTTGATTTCATCTGATTTATTTAATTTTTCAATCTATTTTACACAAGATTAAAACAAATAAAAAATTAG
Source organism: Argiope argentata (assembly GCA_026289955.1). Classification (NCBI taxonomy): domain Eukaryota; kingdom Metazoa; phylum Arthropoda; class Arachnida; order Araneae; family Araneidae; genus Argiope; species Argiope argentata. Next base: position 218,570 of record JAOUZG010011622.1, on the reverse strand, counting down.
AGTATTTATTAAAAAATTTAACTGGTATATAAGTAATCACATAACTTGATAACAAATATGTTATAACAAGTGTAAAATTTAATAATTTAGAACAGATGAGCATCTTAAAATGCTTTGTAAAAAAATTGAAACTATAATTTAATCTCATAACTTCATTATAAATAAGTTACAAAAATTGCAAAATGTGATATATTGTATCCTTTTCTTGTAAAATCTTACAGATCTGTAAATATTAAATAGATATTTTCATATAGTTATATTAACGCCTCATTTTCAAAGCAACACGATGGTTATTTTGGGATAAACCTCGTAATTTTGAACATCAGTCAGATAAAGAGGAAGGTACCTGAGCTGTTACCCCCTTTTCCAAACTTCCACACCACACAAACATCAGAGAACGTTTAGATCTGATGGATTTAACTTGCACCAGCCACACTTGTTCGTCGGTTCTCTGGTAAAACTGGGGTTCGAACCTAAAACCCTCCAGTTTCGAGACTGAGGAAACCTATTTCTAACCCATCAGGAAATGGAAATAAGATGCCAATATTGGCTGTATCAATGGAAAGTAATCAAAATTTTACTTTTTTAAATATTAACTGGTAGTATAATAAATATTAACAGAGTATTACGATCGACATCATATAAGACTATTAAACACCATTAGTCAAAATTTTACTAAATCAAAAAAAGAGTACAAAATTTCATTTTTATAAACATGGAAGAAATCAAATTTGAACAAGTAATATAAAAAACACATTTTTTAAGTCAATTCTTTCTTAGGTTATTAGAAATTATTTAGTTAATTTTATTAAATAATTATTATTGCTGTTATCGTGTCCCACTTTACAGCGGAAGGAGGGGCGTAGTAGCTTGTGAGGGTTCATTCATTCAACCACAGACCGTAATTTATATCTGGAACAGAGAACGATCGCTTTTGATCCAGTACTGCCGATTACTCTCGACATGGAGGACTTAGGCAAAATGGCAGATTTAATTTCTACCGCACACACACATACACGGAGAGTCTTCGGCTGGTGGGTTTGAACTTGCAACTCAAGGAATGTGAATCTAACGCCTTATGCTATCCAAGACTAAGGGTTTGCAATTACTATAAATAATTAATTAAAAGATTATACTAGCGTTGAATTTTCAACGCCAATCTCAGATTCAAAACCAATTGTGGGAACGCAAATTGCGTGGATTTTTTACATCAGTTGAGGTAATATAATGAAGAAAAAAATTTCTAATTTTCTCTATTCTGTATTTTAATTCAAAAGTGCTTTAAAATGAATCGGAAAAATTTATTAATGAACAATGTTTAGTTTTAGATGCATCAAGCATTATGAAAATAAACAGAATTGTATAAAATAATCGGTCGAAAATATGATAAGACTAACATCATTAGTGTGCAGAAAAAACAAACTGAACTCTTTCCTTATTTGGTGTTGGGGAAATGAAGATTTTTGGAGAGAAAACTAGTTTTTAATTAATTAATAAAAAATGAATGAGTTAATATTCGGAAAAAAAAACTGTATTAACATCAAAGGCCATCCAGTACAAGTTTTAAAAAATTTAATTGAACTTGATTGGATGAATAAAAAGTACTTTATGACCGATTGAAAATTGGAACAAGATATATATATCTATATAGGAAGATTGTGAGCTAATGGTAGGAACTGAAAAACATGCAAAAGAACTGGCAAAAAGAAGGGCAGTTGAAAACATCGAGATGTACCAAACTGCGAAGGAGTTCTTTCAGCTGGATCGATCGCTACTGACCTTAAAATAACTTCGTAAACATGGTGAGGAATGCATGGATTGTGATAGAAGATATTGAAATTCCTTCCGAACTTTCAGGAGGAACATTTGGCGATAAAAAAAAAGAGGGGAACCGAGTTTGAAATGGTTTGGAAGTTCCAGTTCCACTCTAGCGATCGACTCTGATTTTCATTTTAGTTTGTGCCGTCGAAAGAAGAAGGATTATGTTTGTATTTTGCAGGACGTCATGGGAAGCATTTTATCTAGATTGCTTGCATAAGATGTATCGCTGATACATATTCAGATACCATTTTGTTGTTGTTGGAATGGTTGAAGCCACCTCATGCAGTGGGACGAATGAACAGTTTTTGATAAAAATTCAGCGAAACTAAAATCATTTGCATTATTTATTCGGGACATTTAAGTTATAGTTGTTTGAAAAACAGGAGGAAAAAAGTCTTATTTTTGTGAAATTTTAGAAACTAATAACGCTTTTGGCAATTCTTTCAGTATACTAACTTATTAATTAATATCAAATAAATTTGAATAATCGAATAAATTTGAGTAACTAGTGTTATTACGTCAAAGAAGAACACTATTTTAAATTATATTTAATAAGTATAGAATATTCTAATTGGTTAATTCTCTGAGAATCGTTCGTCATAATGATAGTATTGTTCTGCCTCACGTAAAACAATGATTAATAAGTCGACATTTTAAACTTTTACTTTCCTATCCTAAGTTTTATTATCAAATTTCAGTATTAAGAAAAAATAAATATCTAGATTTCCATGAATAAATTTAATTTGTATATAATCTATGTATTTAATATATATATAAATAGCAAATATTTATGTTTCTATTAATAACATTTCTTTTTTAAGAATAAATGTTTTCCTTCTTAATTTCAAAGTAAAATCATAAAAATTTAAGACTGATAGAAAAGTAAAAGAAATTTCTAAATAAATTTCGTTTGCAATTTATTTTAACTTTTATTCGACTTCCAAGACATTTTTTTATTAAATGTTAAACATTTGTTTGTAATATTATTGGATTTTCAATTAAAAAGTATTAGTTCAACATATTACTACAGTAGCTAAATTGCATTTAGAATCTTTTTATTTTCATTGTTACAGCTTTTAATAGTTTTCATATATCGAACTATTCCGGAAACAAATAATTAATATTTCTTGCATTAATTTCCAGATGGCACCACCTCAGTATAATCACTTATAGGGATTATATATATATACTTATATTAAATGAGAATGGATGTTTTCCATAATAATACAATTTAGTCCTTCGCACTCCGGAAAATAATTAGATGCAATATTATTGCAATCTAATTATTTTCCTAATACAATTATTTTCCCTAATACAAAGATCTTTTTATTGCTATAAAAATAAATATACACAAATCTTTTAAGTCGAATTTCTTGCCGGCTTTCTGGCGCAGAGGTAGCACGTCTTCCTCGTGTTCTGTGAGTCCCGGTTCGGGCATGGTTGTTCTTCTGTGTTCTATCTGTGAGATGTGTGAATGTGCCCCCCCCCCTGTAAAAAGGGGCTGTGTAAGTGTGTGTTTCATCCTCATATTAGCTAGTAGTCAGACTTCTGCCCTCGGGTGCTCAGGGGCTCATACACTCAGAAGCTACTGCACTCATCTTTCTATGGTAAAAGGCGGACGCGACATCGTCATCATCAAGTCGAATTCCTTTGAAAAAATAATCTACATCTCTTAACCATTATGTAAGCGTTTCAAACAATTAAATTTGAAAAATTAAAACGATGCACCGTCTTGAATGGTGCCTCAGAGGTACCATCGGAGTGAGAAGGGTTAATATAGCTGTTTGTTTAAAACTGTCAACATCTCATCTTCATTTCGGACGATGAATAAACAATAAAACTGATATTAAAGAATCTGTCAGTTGAAAGTCAAGAAATGCACCAAACTGTGACGCCTGCAAGGATTCCTTTTTTTCTGAATTGGTCACTGGAAATCGTAGAATAGCTCAGTAAACAGCAATGAACAATTTAAAGATTGAAATGGAAAACGTTGAAGCCTTTCTCAAACATTTAGAAGGGTTGTTTGCTCTCGCGATAAACTTTCCTAAAAAATGAAATTTGAGTCAAATTTATTCCGAAATTCTATTTTCTATTCTAGTGATTGACTGCCATTTCCGTTTCAATTTATATATATAAACGGATTTTATTATTCATTTCAATTTATATTATTTATTTGTTATTTAAAATAGTTGGAAATTTAAAAAATATCATACTGAAATAGGTTTTTTTGAGGTTACAAAAAGGAATGCATATCAAATTAATCTGGATTATTTTTATTTAAATTCTGTTAACTGTGTATCTAATACAGATTCGGAGAATTTTCAGGAAACTCTAAAGTTACTTAAAACATAATATTTGCTTTAAATATTTAGCATAAAAAATCTAGCTTACAGTAAATAAAATTATTTAGAATATTTGCTTTTTATAGTTTTCTTTATTTTTTTTATTTTAATCGATTAATTGATGAAAGCAAGAAAATAATTCATCATAGTTCGGACTTTTGTAATTTATACGAACACTTTGTTGATAATGGATGAAAGTTAGAATTTTTCTGATCTTATAATGATACGAAAATGATATTTAATAAAAATAAGAGATCTTTCTAAAAATAAATAATTATTACTTTGTATTAACATTTTAGTGGTGATTTAGAAATTAATTTTTCTTGTTAATACTATTACAATAAATTGTAAAAAATGATAATATTAGATAAAATTTCAAAAAATGAGACGTTTGAATATGATCTTAATTTTATTAAGCTCTATATTTTTAACTAATAATAAATTGCATGCTATATAAAAACTTCATTTAAAAGTGTTTATATTCGAAATATGTATTAAAAAAACTTTTTTTTCGCATGCAAATGAATATAAAGGCCTTCTATTTGAAAACACCCTTTCACATGCCATTTAATATAAAAGTGCCCTCTTGCAAAACATTCTTCACATGTCATTGAAAATAAAAATGTTCTATTGATATTATTTTTATCTTTCATAAAAGAATGACAGTTTTAAAGTTAGCCCAAAATCCATTTGATCAACATTTTATGCAACAGATATACTATCTCTTTCTCTCTATGCTAATATTAATAAAAATCTAAAAAGAAGGATTCAGAAGAGTATTTTCATTTACATTTCTGTTATGTTCGGATTTTTGTTTTCTAGCTTTTGAGAAAGAAAATATCGGAAATTTATTCTTTGAGAAAAACAGTTTTTACGCCGTATTGTTTGAATTGTGTTTATTTTCAAATAATGAATGATAGCTAGTGTGTAAATGAATGCAGAAATGTTTATAATATTACAATGCTTAATAAATTACGTATTTAATAATTTTCTTTAATCTGGATGGAATCAAGTAAATAAAAACATTTTTCAAAATTATGATTTATCATTTCATATAACTGAAAAGAATGTTAGAAAAAATATCTCTCTTTCTTTGATAGATTTCTTTTTAAAAATCTAAGTAAGAAAATCTTTTTTAACGTTCTAAAGTGCTAAAAGAATCTGGATATTAATCTAAAAATCATTAAACGTCGATCGGATTTTCAGCTATTAGGAAGCATTTTAATTGAGTAAAGTTCAAATTTTTATAATTTCAAATATTTTTTTCTAAAGCTAGCTAATAATTCTGCACTCAGGAATAAGAAATATATGTAAATATTAGACAAATAAAAATGGTGTTGGAAACATTCTTTAAATATAAATATTACGAATTGTAATTTATAAAATTAGATCTGAAACGATTACAAATTAATCGATGCGAAATATACCGGGTGGCCAGAAATAAAACACCCCTACTCTGACCTCCCTGGATATCGAACTACTCAGTGTAAAGGCTTGAAAATTTGTGGACATACTATTCAAAAAATGGGGAAACGGATTTCACGAAAAAAAAAATTTAGTTCCAGAAATCACCGATAGGTGGCGCTGTACCACTGGACGTATGCTGAAAAGACACAAAAACACGTTTTAAACACATTTTATTTGAAAGTACCAAGCATACATGAAACAAGGACGTTATCGATGCAGGGAATGCTGCTCAATATGGTTCCCTTCCTGAAGATGTAAAATGTGAAGTCTGTGGACAGCTTGTTCAACTGCGGATCGTAACTGGTCATCTGAGATGCTTCTCACATGCAGACTGATAATCTCTTTCAAATCTGCCAAGGTTATCAGACGTTCTCGATAAACAAGGTTTTTTAAGTGTCCCCAAAGCCAAAAATCACACGGATTAAGATCCGGTGAACGAGATGGCCAAGTTGTCGGAAACGCGCGACTGATTATTCTGTCAGTGGTGAAATGTTGGCGAAGAAACTGTTGCACAGGGAGTCCAATGTGTGGAGGTGCTCCATCTTGCATAAAAGTAATGGTGTCAAGGCATTGGCGCTGCTGCAAATGGGGTACAACAAATGTTTCTAGCATCCTTTTATACCTGTTGGCCGTCACGGTACATGTCTCAAGGCCATTGGAAGTAACCTCTTCGAAAAAGAACGGTCCAAGGATGAATGTGGCTGTGAATCCACACCAGACTGTAACTTTCGGTGAGTGGAGTGGAATCTCTTGGAAGGTACGGGGGTTTGTCGTGTCCCATATGCGACAGTTATGGGTGTTCACTGTTCCACTGAGGTGGAAATGGGCCTCATCGCTCCACAGAATCTGCCACGGCCACGATGCATCCACTTCAACTCTAGCAAGAAATGTCAATGCAAAGGTCAGTCGCATCTCCCTGTCTGTGGCCAGCAATTGTTGATTAGGGCGGATTTTGTACGGGAAACAATGCACCATTTTTCTGAGTACGTTCCATACTGTGCTATAGGGAACACCCAAGTGTCGTGACACTGCACGTGCACTACTGCAGCCTAAAACATTATCCATTGACTGTTCAACAATACCGGTGGCAACATCTTCAACGACATCTGAACGAACCGGTTTGCGTCCTCGACCAGGCTGAACTCCAAGATGTCCAGTTTCCTCGAATCGAGCGATCATTCTCCTGAGAGCTTGTGGAAGCAATGGTCCCTTACGCAAATCCTTAAGTCGGCGAAACTCTCGAAGTGCTGCTGGAGCATTTCCTTTATTCTCGTAAAACAACTTCACAAGCAAAGCGCGTTCTGGCAGCGTGACAGCCATCACTAATAAGAATGACATTCCCCACCTTTTAACATGGCTTCTAACCATGCTTTATGCAAATTTTTCTGGTTACAGTATGAAATTGCAGTTACAACGGGAGTTCTAGCTTCTTTACTATTTTTATTTTCCATAAGGGGCAGAAAAATTAAAAAGGAAGCATGGAAGCATTCCATTCCGCATAAACATTTTAATTTTTATTATTATTTGTGTCTTTTGATCATAGTTCCAGTTGTGCAGCGCCACCTATCGGTGATTTCAGGAACTAATTTTTTTTTCGTGAAATCCGTTTCCCCATATTTTGAATAGTATGTGTACAAAATTTTGAGCCTTTACACTGAGTAGTTCGATATCCATGGAGGTCAGAGTAGGGGTGTTTTATTTCTGGCCACCTTGTAGATGACTTTTGTTTTCTTTTAATGCCACACCTTTCACTTTTCTTGAAATATAATCCTTCAAACATTCTCCCTCCCACCCATTTTAGAGCAGGAATAGAATATTCCAAGAAATATTTCATATCACTTTCAAACCTCTATATCTTTTTGTGCGGTTTTTTCTTCACAGAAAAATATCGACAGCTATGACTTTTTTTTTAATAAATCGACGAGAAAGATTTTCATTTTGTTGGACAGATGACGATCGTAACCCGTGTAATGTCGTCATAAAACAGTGCGTAAACAGTTATAAACCTGAATTCTAAAACTGATGAGTAAGTTAGGATTGTTTTCAAGACGAAGAAAGCGGTTTTTAGAAAAGCCAGTTTTTGATGGCTTCAGAATCTTTTGTATGAATGGTAGGGATAGTATAAGTTAATATAGTTTGTGTGAATGTTCTGCTTGTGCAATGTAGAATATATTGAAAACCTGTACGTTTGCTTAACATTTAAAGATACTGAATGCAGTGTTAAGTGAATTCATTCGTCTTGCTCATTAAAAAACTTAGTTCTTCAACCAACACATATAAAATGGGACCATTAAATAATTATGTAAATGTTTTCAATATGTAAGATTGAAAGGTTATTAATTATATTTTTAAGCATTTAATTAATTAGAATTCTTTGAGTGAAACGTTTTTCATCTCTTTATATATATATATATATATATATATATATATATATATATATATATATGAAAAACATTTAAATTATTTTATGGAAGCAGATAGCAGAGTCGTGGTCGAAATCATGTAGAAGACAGGTTTAATTTTTAAAATTTTTATTCCATCACGGGAAGCAGGCATTATTTACTAGCGAAAGCGACGTGCACAACACAAAACGACACAACACGAAATTGACGTAAAAACTTAGTGTAAAAACGGACGGGAAATCATTATCCCTCGTCTTAAATGCAAAGACTTTGATGGATAAAAATATTTTTTATAGAGCTTATAAAATCAGATTTCAATGGGGATTTCCATGACTCACGCATAATAGACAAGGGAAACACAGGGATCTTTTTAAAGGAATTTTGTTTAGGGTCAGCAATTTTCATCTCTCCCACGGAGTGTGAGAAAGTAACTGACGTTTAGCTGTTTCAGCAATTTTACACAGCTTCTGTTGAATTAATTAACTAGAGCGAGTGGAATGGATCAGGAAATAAGAGAATATTTTAGAATGATGTTACTATGGGCTAAATTAAGATAAAGTTTGGAAATTAAATAGGATTAAAATGTTAAAATATCATATATATATATATATATATATATATAAATATAATATATTAGAAAACGCAATATATATATAAATAACGCTACGCACTATTTCTCAACCTGATAATTGACATTTTCGGCCAGCTGTGTCACCACGTATCAATACCTCTACATTGTCACGTGCCTCCAGACTGCCAGAAGGAGGATCTTTCCCCCTAGCAGCGTCATTGTGTCTGATCGTTAGTCGTATCCAGATAATGAACCACATTGCGTTTTCTAATATATTTTTATGTACAACCCTTTATTTTTGTTTATGGGCAATGATTTATTTTTAAATGCTATTAATAAAGAAAAAAATATGATATTTCGAATTTTCAAGCTACATAAAACTTTCTAATATTTCAGTTTCTTTTAATTGAAGAGGAATTAAGATTTAACGTATGTATAATCTCAATATGGATGTGAAATATATTCAGAATTTCTTTTTCTGAGATTTAGGATTTAAGGTTAAAAATTCGAAGAAATATTACAATATATTTTTGACTGTTTTTTAAAACATAAATTGCTTTAAAAATCATATTATTTACTTTTAGCATACCTCCTTTTAAATGAATTCAATTTAAAGTTTTAATAAGTACAATGTCCCTGGATTTTTTAAAATGTAAATTAAAAATAGAGAAAAAATGGCAGGAAAGTTATGCTCATATGTTATTTTTACATACAACTCACAAACGAAAATGTCCAATAACTTGCATTGCTTGCTTATAACATTTAAAATATTGCTTTTACTGTGTTCAAATAATTTTTTACTTTTGCTTTTTATTTTCTTTTATTAATCTTAGCAAAACTTATTCAAGCATTACCTACTCACTTTCAGGTTTAAACATTTAATCGGAAAACATCGCTTGCCGTGTTTCACAAAAACCGAGCAAGGGATAAAACAACCTTAAAAGACAACTAAAAACATCTTAATTTGCAATTATTTTTCCGCCTTTATAAGTGTGCGTGAACTATAAAAATGTGCTGTTGATTATCGCGTGTGACTGCGAACCCTTTAAAATAATATTTGCTGAACAACTCAGCCTTTTATGCGTTACATATTGTTAATGATGCGTTCTAGCTTTTGATTGTGCCTTGACAACAAACAAATAAAAATACTTCTCAGTCAATTGCCGATCCTTTCCTGGATTTTATGACGCACAACAAGCCTTATTAGCTTAATAGGACGGCGATGCATTGTTGCGTATTAATGAGCACTTCCTTACTAGACTTCATTTGTGCCTGCGCATTATTTTTACAACGAAATAATTTCAAATCACCCCTTTTATTTCGAATTTGTCCCAATTATATACAAATTCAGTGAAACTTGATTAATTCAAATGTTTTTAATTCGAACTTTTGCCCTGAACTTTTAAATTTCTAAAATGTAAGTCTGTAATTCGAATTTATTTAGTTTAATTATAAATTGCAGTCAAAATGTGCTTAAAATGGTATTGATTTAAAAACTAACCGTCTTTAATTATCAGTTGATTCGATAAGAATATTGATAGTATATTTTTGATATAATTTCATGTCAATGATTTCCACAAATTATCACAAATAAGTCAGAATTATATTAAATACAAATACAATGAAACAATTCAATACATAGAAATTATAAACAAACACAGATAATTTGATTAATTCGTTTTTTTTTCGTTTTTTGGTGATATAAATTTGAATTTTTGTCCATGTCTTTTAAATTTTTTGTAATATTTATTTATAATTCACATTTATTTTGTTTAAAATTGGAATAAAAAATTCCTAAAAATTGTTTTTATATCAAAAATAATTGCCTATGGCAACGGATAGGAATATTGATCTTATTTTTTATATATAACTTCATATTCACTATTTTATCAAATTGTCAGAACTGAAACCGTGTTATTTCAAGTTTTTAAAGAAGATCAGTTAAAAAGATCAGTCCGATGAAAGAAGATCATTTTTAAAGAAGATCAGTCCGATGATGTCGTGACATTATTAAAAACGTAAATATATGGTCCATTTGCCTTTTAAGTTTTGTGTGTTAAGACCACTTTGTTATTCGTTTTGTAAGTTACACATATATTAGAAACTTCCTTTTAAGCTATCAACAATCGAGAGAAATCACGCAATCAAATATGTAGTCAAACAATGAAAACAAAAGCAAATTTACATTACCCGGACGACAGCGAAAAATTGCCAAATAATGTAGAATTCAGTCTAATTTCTTACTTCAATTTTAAAGCGAAAAATCGCCAAATAATTTAGAATTCTGCCAAATTTTTTTGATAATTTTTCTCGCGCACCTGATTAACAGAAAAGTACTATTCAAGAAGAAAGGTAGAAATATAATCTATTATTATAATAATAATACTTAGAACAATATAGAAATCTATCTATGAAAATACTTTTCCTTTTAAATTTATAAAACTTTCAATCGACATGAGTATTAAATCCCGAATTAAAAATGTCTTTGAATAATTAGTTAAGTACAGACTTTATAAAACTAATTGTAATCCAGCTGATTATTATAAAATAATAAAAAATGACATTAATATTCAATTGGATTATGCATCGCTAAGCATTTTGAGGATTACAGTAAGAAGGAACCACATAAAGTTTAGAGGTTTTATAGAATCAACAAATGAAGGAAAGAAATTCTTGTTACGATAAAATGTTAATCATGAGATGTTATAACAGAATTCAATTTAGGATTTTAAATAGACTCATAATAGATGCGACTACACAAATTCTCGGTCAAAAACAATACTTGAAGTAAAACTGAGTAAATAAAAATGTTGAATATCATAAAGCGAATGTATTGTTTAGCAAATATACATATATTTAGATTGATATATTATTTAAATATTGAAGGAATAGGAGAAAATCTACTTCTTAAGGAGTAAAAGTAACTAAACAAATTATGAAACAATTTTCTTTATAGCACATATCAATTTATAAATTAATAAAAAAAATTGCTGAATAGTTTAGTAATGCGCTTTATTTAAATTAAAAGCGTAATGTCCAGATATTATTTAATATGTAACAAAATGTAAAAAAGATAGAATGTGCACGAAAATTCTAATTCCAAAGCTGATTAAAATTTTTTTGTACTAGCCATAAAGAAAAAAAGCATTAAATAATTTCTAGATTCATAGTCAGTTTCAAAGACTAACAAAATATTAAAAACATAATTTTTAATGGAATTTTTGAAACATTAGGTCTTTAATAATAAATACATTTGATGAAAAGAGGCATGATTTTTAATATTAAAGCTCACATTGAAATAAAATCTTAAATAAGTATATATTAATTTGAAATACAGATCAGTTTAGATATAAATTTACTCACCAGCCAAAGATTGATTTTGATTTGTTATTCTTTCTACCATTTTCATCCCAATAAGGAAAGTAATAGAACAATTTTAACCGTCCTTTACCTGATCAACCAACGTGTTGGTCAGAATAAAATAAAGTGTTCGTTTTTAAAGTTCAAAATTTTAAAAAAAATCACGCGCTTTTCCAAGTGAGCCACGAGTGTTAACTTCAACTGTGAGTTTCAAGAATGCCAGATTTATTGCCCCGTTTACTTAATTTTCCTGTTGCACGACAAAGAAACAGTTTGGATTGTTTCAGAAGATAAACAGTGACCTTCGCATCGGAGTGAAAAAAAAAGAATATTATGGTTAAAAAGAAGGTTTTAGATATAAATCACAATTGTTCGAGGAACTAAAATACTGTGTGCACTTTTTAAGTTTATTATTTCTGCGGTTTTTTACTTTAAAAACACGTTTTCAAGAGTATGTTGTAGATTTACAGGAAAATCGAGCAACTCAAAAATTAAAATTATTCATTACTAATTTTTCAATTACAAAAATTCTAATCTTCTAAGATTCGTAAAATCGAATTCTGATATGGCTTTTGACTGTTTGCAACTGTAATTTTAGAACTTGAAAATAAATTTGGGAAAAAGAAATGTGATGTTTTTTTAACAATTTCTATAGCAACCAGAGGAAAAATCATAATAAATGGAAAATGTAAAGAAAACAGGCAATTAAAAATAAAAATTGCAAACCTTTTTATCAAATAATACATTTTTTATGGGAATATGCTTTGAAATTGTTATGAATTTTTGCCGAACTTTACAATATAAAATAAGAAAAAAAAGACATAGAAATTATACCTTTATCATAATCTGCTATTATGATAAAGATTAGAAAGGTTTCTATGCGGAATAAACTGATAGTAATTAGTTTTTTAATTAGAAATTTGGATCTTCCTATAATTTTTAACATTATATAATTAAGTTAAATAGATGCAAAAATTGAATATCTTAGAAAAAAGAAATACTTTTATTTTTCTAACTGGGCTTAGTTAAAAAAATATTTTAAATAAAAAAATAAGTTTAGAACTAATAAATTATGAATTCAGAGGAAATATTTAATCTAAAACTTTCTTGCGTACTCTGTAATAAACGTATCATGCTTGAATTTAACATTTCTACTGAATATACAAGTATCTATTGTACTTGGCGAGATATTTGACAAGTAATCTTTGACAAGCGTTAAGAATAACCAAAAATCAAATTTCTGTTTTAAACGCTTTTCTCCCAATTGAAACAAATATTCAATACAACATTACACTTATCACCAGAAAATTTCCATATTACATATGACATATTTAAGTTCATGCATTTTGTTATTATCGAGTTTACTTGTTTCGGAAAATACAGACTGACAAACAGACAATTCTTTGTTAGATGTAGCTGAAAATTTTACAGGTGTTTAAAATATAGATTTTAAATCCGTGCACCTAATTTTACCTATCAATGCTTCTTCGTTTTGTATCGTATTAACTTATATTCGAACAGACGGAATTTTTCTAAACATATCTATAATAAATTATCAAAAATTTGATAGAGATCTGCAAATTTGGTGTAAACACCACGTACCAAATTTCATCTGTCGAACTAGAAGTGTTTTTGAGTAATTTTTGTCACTAACATGGAGTTAGATCATGTTGAGTCACGATCTTACTCAATTGAGAGATAAGTTTCTCTTTTCGAAAGTGGCAACAAGAAGTAAATATGGCGGAGGAAAAGCATTTAATGTTTGTGCCGTGCTGTTTAGTTTTAAATATATGTTATTGTTTGTTTCTTCAGCGTTGTCATCAATCAACTAAACTGCCTACATTTATTTTCTAAGTCAATCCTAATAGGAACTGCACAAACAGGCAGACGGGCATTTTCCAAAAATGGGTTTTTCGAACTTGGTGAGGTCTAATGTGTGTAGATTCTTCAAAACCTCAAGTGCGAATTTTTTGGCGATTGCTATAACTTCTATTACATAAGAATAGTGCTTTTTTATGTCTGTAATTTAAATGAATCTTTCTTAAATATTTCTTCATCATATATAAACTTACAAATGCTCCGGTTTTGAATGACATTTGAAGTCTTAGTAAAAATAAATTCACTTATTCTAGATAATAGCACTTTTTAATATAATTTTTTGTCTTCATATTTCAGCGCATTTAACATACTATTACGTGTTAAAGAATTTTATATTTAGTGAAAAGTTTAGTTTATTTAATTTTAATTTATTTTTAGTGAAAATTTCTAAACAACCGTTCTGTTAATCGATTAATATTGATGAAGAAATTTATTAAATTGCCTCATTTGTTAAATTATTTCTTGTTTCCGTATTGACTATGCGTATAATTATATTTGTTTTATTGAAAGGTCTTTTTGAATGACATCTGAAGCTTTAATAAAGATAACTTCACTTATTCGAGATCACAACAATTTTTAATAAAAATTTTTTGCCTTCGTCTTTCAGAACATTTAACATACTTTTATAAGTTATAACATTTTATAAAAGTGAAGATTTATAAACAACCAATTAGTCAATCGATTAATATTAATGACGAAATTTATAAAATAGTTTCAATTGTTAAGTTATTCTTTGTTTCTAAATTGAATACGCGCATAATTATAATTGTTTTATTGAAAGATCTTTTAAATATACATATACTTTTATTTTGCTTTATTGATAAGTCTTTTAAATAAATAATTTTTTCTGCAAGCTTTTTATGGCAAAAAAGTCAAATTTTACCTCAGTGTACCAATAAATAGAATTACCATAAATATAAAGCAAAGAATATAGACTAAATTAAAGGAGAAACCTTGGTAAACGTTAGTTCTAGAAATAATGTTTTTACACTAAAAAGAATTTCTATTGTTGTTGTGACTTATAGCATTTTACAAGCCCTCTGATAGTTATTTGTCAACGATTTAAGCCCAGTGAGTGTTTCTTGATTTTTCAATAGCACCAACTAGGATCAAGAGTACGACTTATTTACTTCATACATCACATTCACTTGCACAGCACCTTTTTAGAGGTGGACACATTCCCGTACCTCAAAGATAGAGCATAGAAGAACAATTCTGCCTGAACCTGGACTACCAGATCAAGGGGAAGACATGCTATCCCTATGTCAGGACGACAGTCCATAGAATTTCTAATACACTTAGCATAAAAATAGATAGAGCATAGAAATGTTTTTAAAAAATATAAAAAAAATTAGGAAATTACTATTGGATATTTGTTTAGCAAAATTTTATATACTTTTCGTATATTTATGTGTCAGCCAATCTCTACTAATTTTCTACTAATCTCTACTAATTATATCGATTCTTAACTGCATGACAATATGCCAAACACATCATACTTTTGCAGGAATATTTATACATAATATTTGCAAGTTAGGCAGGAAAAGACAGTTATGCCTTAGAAAGACGTAATGCACTTTGATATTTCTTATTATATGACTTGCCCGTTCATATTTCTTATGATATACGAAAAGAATTGACTCTTGACAGAAATAAATTAGTCACTCATTTCATAGTTTATATTGTGCCTATTTTTTCTTTTCATTTATTTCATTGCTTATTTTGGAACTGACAGGCTTTAAATTAATATTTCCGCATATTATCATTGAAAACATTTTAAAATCTATCATTTTTCTGTTTAATTAAAAATTCTCATTTTTTTAAAAAAAAATTCAGTTTTAAAAACCGCGAAATGGGTAGACGATACAACTTATTTTAATTTAGAGAGGATATCATTTTACTATTTTTGAAAATGCTCTCCAGTCTGTTATTAAATCCTGTTTGATTGTCAGTTCTCATTTTCATATTTTGTTTTTAAACCATAATTGAATGTCCTAATTAAAGCAAGTTGTATTTTATACGATCAATATATATGTGATTTTAGAATTTCAATATATTTTAAAATGATTTGGACAAATAGAATCAACAATTTCTAGCTAGACGTAAATTGCTTAGAATTTTTTTAACCTTGAAAAGGAGCGTTTCCAAATCCACTGTAAACAAGAATAAGATTGAAAGTTAAAAAAAAAAAAAAAAAACTCACAGAATTTCTAAAAATTCCTTTTAACTCAAATTTTTTTTCCTCTCTTATCTCACTTAACTTTTTTTTCCTCGGTACAGCTGAAAAAAAATACCTTTCTCTTTTTTTTATTGTATTTTTCATTACAAAAAAAAATTCGAAACCCTCCCACATTTACAAAAACAAAAAAAAAGAACATATTCAATTTAAAATGCGATAAGGAAACACATTAATATACCCTAAACCCGAGACAAAAAGATAAAAAAAATCAGCAATCTCACAATGTTGAAAAAAATTCGTTGACCTTTTAATGATTCTTTCCAACATACCCTTAAGAAACGACAATTCTTTTTTTTACTATCACGGAGTTGAATATTTCTAAAAAGGGACAATAAATGCAACGCACTTCCAGGGCGGATCGAAATCTGCCCGGTTGCCCGGTAGAGCTCGGAATAAATGATGCGGAAAATAGCTCAGAATATTCGTTTTCAAAGCTCTCCTTTTGTTTACCTTGTGCTATTTTAAGTCCATCGATCTCTGTGACTGTGTGGATCCGAGGCTCATAAACCCTGCTCTGCCATTATGTGGACGCAGGCGGAAGGATATTGGCTCGTTTGGAGCAAGGATGGATGGCAGGTGGTTGTTCGGAAGGTGGAGGGGTTCGCGAGGAAGAAGGCTCTTGGAAATTTAGAGAGCGTAATGAAGTTGGGGACATTGTTTAGTAAATGGCATCGTCCGTTGATTGGAAAGAACTTGAAGTTAGATATCCATGTATTTAATGAAATTCGGAGCAGAGATTCGATCGTTTAATAGCATACATATTGACCATTCTTTAATTACCGAATTGGAAGATTCTCCCCTCGACTTTTCTATCTGCTTACGGGGTACATGAATCTTTTGTATTTAGTTCCGTAGTATAGTCTCTATGGATTTTGAGCCTCATTGGTCAATTAGATCCGAAATTAGTTTAGTCGTATTATTTATGACTATTATGACAAAGCGACACTCGGGATATTTTAGAATGAGCTCTGTAATTATGATAGTACTTTTGAATCATCACAAACAAATATTTAATAACCAAATAATATCAAGAATGTATTTTTTTAATTAACCCCTTAACCGGTTTGCTGAAATTATTTATTTTTTGTATATTTAGCGATATAGAATAACGTTTAAGTGTATGGATAAAGCTAATTTAACTTTTTTATTTAAGAAGCATTAGATGCAGTTTTGTCTGATTTGTCCTCTGCAACATTAACCCCTTAACCAGTTTGCCCGTAGGCCGTAAGTGTATCGATTTA